>JAOEHQ010045064.1:0-11943 GCA_025447715.1 Asclepias incarnata
CACAAAATTAATATATTCTTTCGAAAATACAAAAGTCAGTCTTCCTTTTATACATATGACATCATGGGCAATAACAAGTCCCATGTCAACCATCATCATATCATGACTCTATTAAAATGTTTTTACTCATAAATGATTACATCGACACAAAGGTTAATATGTGAGTTCTCACATCTAAAAATATTGAAGTATTAGATAATAGATAGATGCGTGTCAACAAACACATAATTGAAAGGTTGTCATTATAGGAACAAAGTCGTCATTACAATATTTATCGGGTGTAAAAGCTTTTTATTTATTATAAAAAAAAAACAAACCATGTCATTACAATGTAGAAGGATAAAATCAGTGGCGCAGTTGTGTGGGGGGTAAGGGTGGCCATGGCCCACCCCCCAAACTCTAGTTAGTCTAGTCCAATAGCATGATCACAGTATTCTATTTGCTCTATCTCTCATCGTTCATGGAGTGAAGTGTCGTACACAAGTAAAGCACCAACAGTACCTCTGTTAGTACCTCTATCTCTCGTCTGTTAGTACGCACAAGTAGAGTACCTTTGGTCAAAATACAAGAAGAGATGACCATACGTTTAGACTCAAAAGGTAGATGTTTATAAATTAATATGTGCATATAAGTAAGATTGAAACTGACAACATGGTGACAAGATTTGGTCAGATTTTTTTTCTAAAATAATTTAGTTCTTTTTGTACCTACAAAAGGGCTTTAATTGCTTTTCAGAAGGAAAAAAAAACCCATAAAAAAAGCAGCAAACTTTCATTAAATCTAGTTTAGGGGATTGTTGGTGGTCGACTGATGGTTAATTTTGGTCCCCCAATCTCGTCTCAAGCTAGTGCCAAAGAGATCCCCGGTAATTATTTAACGTCACTAATTTTGACCACCCCTGTCTTCAATTCCTGGCTCCGCCTCTGGATAAAATAGAAATATGTGGGAGAATAATTTGCAGACGGAATTACAACCAAACCCGGCCAAGTGATTATGATCAAACAAATAATACATAATAATGTATCTATCTACTACTATAATTTAAACTTCATACGTGCAATATATTTAATTAATATATGCTGATTGTTAAGTCTAGTAATCGGACATTATTTGTATTTTTACATATTAAGGGCCAATATATTTAATTTTTGACTAAACAGACACATCTAAAAAGGTTTTTTTTTTTTTAAACAATAGATTTTATGAGAAATCAGTTGAAAAGTTAACAACTGAGAGTATATCTAGATGAAAGAAACAAGCAATCAGCAGAAGTCGAAGACAGAAGCTGATGAAAGAAACAATCAACATAAGTGGAATATATCTAGATGTTTACAGAATCATTGAAAATACATCAGACACGTCATCAGCAGTATGATACAGATTGCTGCTGATGATTCAAACTATCTTTGAAGATTGAAAGAGATTTCCAAAGATAGATTGTTTGTTGCTTATGAGTACAAATAGAAAAGTCTTAAACATAATAAGACAAAAGGAACATCAAAGTATGTATTGCTTTCTCGGATCCAACACTTGTCAAATCAGGTCAAGACAAGCGAGCTTCACAACTTTCCAAGAAGATCATTGGCTATAAAAGAAAAGCAAATTATTGAAGAAAATGTTTTATTACCCGATAATATTCAACCAATCACTCTCGAATATTATCAAAAACTTCTTTCTGCGGTTTTTTTAGTTTGTTAAATTTTGTATTTTGTGAATTGTGAAGGGTAATTATAATACAACAAAGCACATGGGCTCTTTGTACAGTGAATCTGAGAGTACCTAACACTGTAGCGAGCACTGTAGCGCGACACTGTAACACCTTTTTTTTCCCCCCTTTTTTCAAGGCACATGTTTGGTGAGAAAATACATATGAAACTTGCTTCATTCAAAACTTTGTAATAATACTACGTAAATCAAACACATACTCAATGGCGAAGCTTGACTTGAATCAGTAGGGGGTCGGGATCTAAATTTTTTTTTTCCTAACGTTATTTTTCGGGTAATATAAAAAAATGGGGGGTCGAAACCGAATATACCAAATTTTTTCTATACGAAAACTATATACCCTACATCGCAAAAAAAATTCGGGGTCCCCCTCCCCCCTTAATAAGCTGCGCCCCTGCACATACTAAATATGTATATATCGGAGTAGGATAGGATGAAAGCCACATTTGAGCATCATAAATCAGCCAAAAAATTTGCAAGTTGATACATGACTTGCCGATAACTAAAAATAGTTGCATCAAAAAATTTGCAAGTTGATACATGACTTGCCAATAACTAAAAATAGTTGCATTAGTTCGATTGTTCATTAATAGTCATTTGTTCATTGTGGTATTGTCGTACCTATTGATTTTTTCTTAAACTTTTAATGGTTTAGCTTACAATATTTATGATTTTTTCTTAAACTTTTATTAGTTGCATAACTTACAATATTTACGATATAAATAATTTCTATCTCCATAAACATTATAAAAAAACCTAATTCAGAATGAAATTTTACTAGATATTGTCATAATTACTTATAAAAGTAGTTTACGTTTTCTTTTCTTATTTGATTTAAAATACGGTGTCAATATGAAATCGTTCGGATATTGTCAAATGTGTAAAAAAACATAGGTTCATTGTTTTTGATAAGTATAGTTGCTTTCATTGCTTCCTTTCGTGCAACGCACGGGTTAAAATGCTAGTAACAATCATTACGCGAAACCACTGCAACACAAATAGTTTACTTGTTTGGGCCTGTTGGTGTGATATGATCCGCTTAATCTACTTGCAGGAAGGGTGTCACATTACATTCACGGAACCCTAAAGATGATATGTATAATCGCTACCTTAGTTGTAATTTGGTCGATTATACAAAAATGAAACCTCAAAATCTAACATGTTCATAGTATATGATGCCCCCTTCTCATGTTAAGTGTTTTCGTTTTGTGGGTATGTTTGGCTGGTCTCTGTAGTGATATAATTTTTGTTTCAATTGCAGTTCCCCAGGCCATACATGATTGGTCACAATCTATTCGTTAGGCCAGGCAAATGCATATTATTTAAGTATTCCGACTTCTGGCCTATTTCCCAGTTGGGTTTGCTTAGATGATAAAGACTTTCTTAGATACCCTAGTGGTTTCAAGTTTAAACCATCAGTATATGCTGAAGTTTCTTTCCCTTGGAGTACGGATTCCCCCGTCTTCGAAGAAGTATATATGTCGCTCTCCCGAAGTGGTTGTTTGAGCTACCTCGTTTTCTAAATTAATTTCGGTTAAGAAGTCTTCTTTAAGTTCCCAGCTTCTAGATTGTTGACTCGATTCCAGACCATAATTCTAAATCAGATTACAGTACAAGAAGGAAAACAGGGTATACAGAAACTTTGTCCATTTTAGATTCAAGTGCATGCACAGGCTTACACCTAGGTCTAACGCTGATGTAGTAAGCTATTTTTTTAATACTCCGTCCATAAAAAAAAAGGAATGTGACACTTGTTGGTTTATTTTCCTTTTTCTTTGTTTTGGTCCCTTGCGTCCTTATGAATGAGTTTTTTCCTTTCACCTGGGAAGTATCATTGACAATTTTATGGTTGCATATTTAGGTTGGGAGAATGGCTGGTCAATTTGCGAAACCTAGATCAGACTCATTTGAGGAGAAAGACGGGGTCAAGTTACCAAGTTACAGAGGTGACAATATAAATGGTGATTCATTTGACGAAAAATCAAGAATTCCAGACCCTAATAGAATGATTCAAGCTTACACTCAATCAGTTTCCACCCTTAACATCTTAAGGGCTTTTGCCACTGGAGGCTATGCGGCTATGCAGAGAGTTAATCAGTGGAATCTTGATTTCACTGAGCATAGTGAACAGGGAGACAGGTATCTTTTCCTTTTGACACGACCATACCACTGCTGGCTTTTTCTGTCATGGCTGACATTATATAATATAATTTGATTGTTAATAGGCAGGGGTGGACATTCTGAAGTGCCTATTAGTTCTAAGTTAACTCGATTTTTGTGCTTTAAAACCCTGACACCCCCTAAAATATTAGTTACTTCTCTATTCATTTTGTTTCTTTTCACTAATAGTATCATTTTTTAACTTCTAAAAAGTGGTACAGTTAAGGTTTGAACCACGTCTGGGTTATGGTTGAAGTTCCTCAAAAGTTTTTGACCAACTGAGCAGTGAATGTCTGAACTGATAGGTACCGGGAACTGGCTCACCGGGTTGATGAGGCGATGGGATTTATGGCTGCTGCTGGACTCACAATCGATCATCCTATCATGACAACTACCCAGTTTTGGACGTCTCATGAATGCTTGCTTTTGCCTTATGAACAAGCACTTACTAGGGAAGACTCTACATCTGGCCTTTATTATGATTGCTCAGCTCACATGGTTTGGGTCGGTGAACGCACACGCCAACTTGATGGTGCGCATGTTGAATTTTTAAGAGGAGTTGCAAACCCTCTTGGCATCAAGGTAGTTATACTAAAGATTTCTTCTTTTCACATTCTTTTAGTCATATTTTGTTATTAGTTTGATCAGAACTCACTCATAATATGCTTTTTATATTAACTGTCGGATTGAGTAGCATTCGACTTGGCTCATACAATTAAAGTTCATTTGAAAACTTTCTAAAAAAGAAATGTCAGTATATGATATTGTTAGTGCATACTGAATGAAACTGTTGTATTTCTCAAATCCAGAAATTATTGTTAGTTTGTTACCCATCAAGAAGGAATGTTTCTCCTTTTATAAAATGGTTATTAAGTTGCTGGATCATATGAAAAATGAGGGAAGTTAAGATTGGTGTTTTTTGTGATATAGGTAAGTGATAAAATGGACCCAAGCCAACTGGTGAAGCTCATTGAAATCTTGAATCCACATAATAAACCTGGAAGAATCACCATCATTTCGAGGATGGGAGCTGATAACACAAGAGTGAAGCTTCCTCATTTGATCAGAGCTGTCCGTGGTGCTGGTCAAATTGTCACCTGGGTTAGTGACCCAATGCATGGGAACACCATCAAAGCTCCGGTTGGGCTTAAAACTCGTTCTTTTGATGCTATCAGGGTATGCTCATTTATTTTGATATTCTTTTCAGACTCCTTTGACTATAGCTGGCAAAATGATTTGGTCAGGCGGGTTGGGTAACGGGTCAAAATGGGTAACTTTATGTACTATCCAAGTTTAGTAGAACGTAAACACTTTTACAATTCTGTTCTTTTTTTCTTTTCTTTTTTAATATTTCCATAATTATCAGGTTTTTTTCAGTAAAACGATGTAGGAGGTTTTATGCTTTAAAAACATTTTGGGAGATTTTTGACCCAATTTCACCCATTTCCTTTTAAGCTCTTTTTTCTTTCTTTTCTATTTTCCTTATTTTGGGATGCTTACAGATATATCCGAACTCAAGTAGGCTCATTTATAAATAATATGGGTCAATATTGCTACCTCTACAGCTTTGATCATGACATGTAGTCTTGGTTGTGATTTGGGTTTCGGTTATTTATGGAAATGGGATTTTAGAGAAGATTGTCAATTGTTATTGTAGGCTGAGGTGACAGCATTTTTTGACGTCCACGATCAAGAAGGAAGCTACCCAGGTGGTGTTCATCTGGAAATGACTGGCCAGAATGTGACCGAGTGCGTTGGGGGTTCACGGACAATCACTTACAATGATCTGAGCTCACGCTACCACACCCATTGTGACCCACGGCTAAATGCTTCTCAGTCCTTGGAACTTGCCTTCATCATTGCAGAGCGTCTCAGGAAAGGACGGCTCAGACGTGGTATTAGCACAGCTACTGCTGGTTTTATACGTTAAGCGAGGTTCCTCCCTGGATAGTTATAAAATAATGTCTTTGGTTTCAAGGAAGTATAACAATAACAGGTAACGAATGCTATGTAAGACAGTATGTTTTGGTATTTTTTCTTAAATTATAGTATAGTTATTGATAAAACTATTTCTTCTGAGTTATCGACAGGTTTTGTATGTTCATATAAAATATCTAGGACGATTAAATGTCAATACAAGTCGAGTTGGGTGGATCTATTAACATTTATCCTATTGTTTATTTATTTTTATTATTTTTTTGACGATTAAACTATAAAGTATGATTAGAAAGTTGTATGATTACAATTAAAAATTCAATCTGTTATATATTTATTTGTTTGGTACAAAGATTATTCATATTGGTATATTTCTTGAAGGCAAAGTATAGCAATCAAGTTATTTCTACTATAATGTTGTCTATTTTTGGTTTATCATTTCTTTTCATGGATAATCAGTTTTTATTATCATACTATCCGCGAGGATTAAATATTTTTTGTTGGCGTGTTCATTGATGATTTGTCATATCTGAAAAAGTTCATTTAATTTTATTGATAATTTTTGAATATATTATTTTTATAGAGGTTGGTTATTGTAAAACAAATATTAAAGTAAAACAAATAAGATAAGATCTTAACCATTAGATCATGATAAAATTGATCCACGAAGGTTCATGGAGAACAAATATACACACTGATGCACGGAGATTTTTATGATGCACGATAATTTTTAGTTAAGGGAAAAAGATTGTTTTATTTGTTTTACTTTAATACTTGTTTTATTTAAACAGAACCTATTTTTATAATCAAAAGTTATAAAATATAAGTTATAATAAATTTAATTGGTAATTAAAAAAGGTAATTATATAAATGATAACGGTTAACTAAATGTTTAAGGAAAGTATAAATTAATGTTTATGTGATAAGGGTAAATTAGTAATTTCATATTTTGAAATTAAAAAAAAAAAAAAGAAGGTAAACTCTTTACAATGGATTATAGATATTGTAAAACAGGTATTCAAGTAAAACAAATAGTGTACGATCTTGACCATTAGATCATGATAAAACTGATGCACGAAAATTCATAGAGCACAAGTATATACACTGATGCACGAAGATTTCATGATACACAATGATCTTTAGTTAAAAGAAAAAAATTGTTTTATTTGTTTTACTTTAATACTTGTTTTATTTGAACCAGAACCTAGATAATAAATATTTGTCAATCTTTATTATAAATCGGCGGAGAAATCTGCACTCGTGGTCCTTTGGACCCAACTGATCCTTCTTTAAGTACTCCCGACAATACCACCCGTCCTTCTTGTGGAGTTGAGAATAGATTCGAACTCACGAAGTATTTCTAGCAAAAATCTTCCATAATGGCCTCATACAGTATTTGTGGTAGGGGAATGATGTCAGTAGATCCGAAAGCGGCTAGATATTTGCCATGGGGTTATCATATGTGCTGTTGCAACATCGTACTGCAACACACATCTTTAATTTTTTTCGTTCAAATTTACTCACGCGATGAATTCGGTTGTGAGGATGCAACACGACGCTAGTGGTGCACCCATCATTTTCCCATTTAAAAAAGGAAGGAAAAAAAGATACGGTATAAAACAAGAAAAGGCATACAGAAACAAACAACAAACTAGTTTTATACCCGGTCGTTGACCGGGTATGTTGGTAACGTCGCATTATTGAAGTTAAATAACTAAATGAAGTAGCAGGGATCTATATCACTATATAGTTAAAATATACGAAACATGATCAACTTTTTCTCATAAAAACTTTAAAAAAATAATTTTAAATTAAACTCGCCATTGGTATAAAATGTCATTATGAAACCCGCAAAGTATTATTTTCCATAAAAGAAAAAAAAAGGTAACAATTCAAAACGATACCATCTATAAAGATACAATGAGTTAACAAAAAAAATGCAAATATCCAACTTTTATTAATGAAGCGTAACATAAAACATTGCAAACCCAAACATAAGATGTTCAAACCATTAAAATATAGACTTTCAAACAAATAAATTAACGTTGCAAAAAGTTCATGGTAAAAGTTTAAGACTATGCACTTTCGAGCATGGATCTATGTATTTAATATATTACCATGATTAAAAAAGTGTATTAAATAACATACTTATCATTTCTAAAATAAAATGATAAGTAACATACTTATTTTGTACCTAATAAAAATCCAAATTTTTACTTCTATTTATTATGGGTATTAAAATTAATATCAATTAAGATATTCTAAAAGACATAAAAGATTTTATTGAATTTAGCATGGATATAAGTATTTAATAAGATTTTAATAAAGTTTTGGGTAATTAGCATGATTAAAAGTGTATTAAATAACATAGTTATCATTTATCTATACTCCTATATAAAAGAGCAACACCCTCCCATTTTTTTTAACTTTCTACCTTTAAAATACCCAAATTACCCCTCAAATTCAAAAGCTTTCTTTTTATAATTAACCAATATACCTAAAATACTCTTAATGAAATAATTTACAACATCTATTCCTCAACTTCTAAAATAACTATACTACCCCCCTCTTACATTAATTACATTTACATCAATAACCACACCACCACCGCCGGCACCGCCATCACCACCAGTCGTCGTCGCCGCCGCCACCACCACCCGTTGACGCCACCACCACACCGCCGCATCTCTCGGGCACCAGTCTAGTAATTTATAAAATTATGAACTAAACACACGGAAAACTCATTTATTTATAAAATTTAGCATGGGTTTTTTAAAGTTAGTAAGCATGTATTTTTATTAAAAATTATGTGTTAAATAAAAGTTTATCAAATTTTGGAAGCATTCAATACTCATAAAACCATAAAAATCTATGTGATTATTACATAAATCAAATTGCAATGAAAATTAATTGATATATAACTTTTAAGAGTGATATTTAGAATCATATCTACAATAGTTTAGATTCATGCAATTGTTGTGTTTTAAGAATTATAAAACTTATTAGATTAGATATATGTGACATTGAACTTGTTTTTATGTTTTACATGATAATTAGTCTTACCTTGTAATAATACTCCAAAAAAAGAACTAATAGTCTATTGTGAAATATTTATATGCAACTCATATGAATTCATATAAATACTTAGGCGTACCATTCCAACTCGTGTGTCATTGGAATATTTTCTTTTTTATATACCATTTTGCTTTTACTAAAAGTTTAACAAATTCAAATCTTAATTAAATGTGTCCTTATAATTAAATGAGGCTACAAAGGAAACAACACATGTATAAAATAAATGAAACAAAAAACATTGGAATTTAACAAATTAAGATCTTAAAACATAAAAAATTCGGTCCATTGACAATAAAAATAAGATTTAAACCTTCAACAATGTGGAATAAAGGAGTAATAAATTTGATTAAACTAGAAGGGTACCCGCGCGTTGCGGCGGGACCTCTATAAAAGCAACGTTTATTGTATCGCTACCTTCTCGTTGCATGGATGTATGAACAAATCGGGTTGTATATATCTAAATAATCACGACATACATTTCATTAATCCATATGATATTTACTTTTATGTACACCATTTTTCAATCTTACATATCGATCTAACAAAAACAATAGTAATGTGTCGTCTTGGTCGTTATTTCATATAAACTCTACTCGAGCAGCCTTGAAAAACAACTATCTATAAGGTATCAATAGATCAAAAAAGTTTTTTGTTAGGTTTTGAGAATCCATTTGATACAAAATGGATTTTTTTGTGAAAAGTAATATGGTTATATGATACGGTGGAGTGGTGTTTTTTGCGCAAGATACTGGTGGGTTTTGGTTTTCACTCGAAGATGGTAGGCTGGATAATGGAATGTATCACTACTACTTCCTTCTCTATAGGCATTAAAGGTAATTTGCATGGCTTCTTCAAAGGTAAAAGAGGCTTAAGACAGGGCGACCCATTGTCTCCCTACCTGTTTACTATGGTTATGGAGATGTTGACACTCATTATCAGACGTAGGCTCTTGGAGTCGGGTGATTTTAATTTTCATCACCATTGCTCTAAATTGGAAATTGTAAACTTGTGTTTCGCGGATGACCTCTTTATATTTTTACATGGTGATGTAGCTTCAGCGAGGTTTATTAAGATGGCTCTTCAGGAATTCACAAACGTCTCTGGTCTTGCTCCTAGTTTACCCAAAAGCACGATGTACTTTTGCAATGTTTCTGCTCAGGTTAGAGGTGCTATAATGAGCGATTTACCCTTTGAAGAGGGAAAGCTTCCTGTTAAGTATTTGGGAGTTCCATTAGTTTCGTCCCGACTTGTTTACAGAGATTGTAAAGAACTAATTGAGAGAGTACAGCACCGAGTTAACGACTGGAAAACTAAATTCCTATCTTTTGCTGGACGTTTGCAATTGATCAATTCAGTTATGTCCTCTTTGCAAGTCTACTGGTCGGCTGTTTTCATGCTTCCAGCACAGGTTACCATGGAAATTGAACAAATTATGCGGGGCTTTTTGTGGTGTCAAGGTAAATTAAAAAGAGGAAAGTCTAAAGCATCTTGGGAATCTGTTTGTTTACCTAAGGCTGAAGGCGGCCTTGGAATTCGAAGGCTGAATACTTTCAACTCTGCTTTGCTTGCTACTCATATTTGGAGCATTGTTGATGGTAAAACTTCTATTTGGGTTCGGTGGACTCTTAGCTATAAATTGAAGGGGCAAAGCCTTTGGGAAGTGCCTTGCCATGGCAATATGACTTGGTCATGGAGGAAACTTCTTCAGGTTAGACATATTATTAGGCCGTTTCTTTGCTTCACTGTTGGTAATGGTCACTCAATTTCCGCTTGGCATGATAACTGGTGCATACATTCCCCGCTAAGTAAGTTTGTCTCCCCTAGAGAAATTGCGCGTGCAGGTTTATTTTTTAATGCCAAAGTGTCGGATATATGTGATAAAGGCTGCTGGTTATGGCCGGATGAGTGGTCACAGAAAGTACCAACTATTGCTGTTCCTGTTTTGGATGACACAAAAATGGACATTCTTCTTTGGAAAGATAGGAATGGGACCAATGGGTGGTTTAAAGAGCTCTCGGTTCCTGCTGTTTGGAACGAAATTCGCCCGCATGCTGATCCGGTACCATGGTTTAATCTTATTTGGTTCGTTCATGGTATTCCAAAACACGCGTTTCACCTGTGGTTGGTTTGTCATAAGAAGTTAAAGACGCAGGATGCTCTGAAGCATTGGGATGTGCATGAGTCATCAAATGTTTCTATGGTGTGTCCGTTCTGTGAAGTGCAACCGGACAGCCATGCTCACCTATATTTTGAATGCCTATATTCGATGCAGGTGTGGAAGGGAGTGTGTTCTAAGGCAAATGTGAACTTTGGTTCGTGCAGTTGGAATTCGGTCATGCATTCATGCATTTTGGGCGTTTGGGGGTAGTAGAGCTGTGACTAGTATCGTCTCCAAACTATTACTAGCCGCGGCGACTTACTATATTTGGAGGGAAAGGAATGCGCGGTTATTTAACAACAAAAAGCGGCCTCCCTCTCAATTAATTGGCGAGATTATTGAGACGATTAGATTGAAGCTCTTAACTTTCAGGTTTAAAAGAACCATTCATGTGGAAGAGGCGCTGAAGATTTGGAAGATTCCATGGTCTGTTGCTTGCATCTCCTAGCTTGTTCGGTTGTTATAGTTTATGTTTTGTAACTTGTTTGCATGCTTTGGCTGTCATTGTTCCTGTATTTTTATAGCTTGTTGTTCTTGGGTTGTGGTTGTGGCACATGGTGCGAATATTTGTAAAGTCGAACTGGCATGTTAGCCTCTTCGCCTGTTTCTATTGTGATTTATAAAAGTTAACCAGGGGTATCTTTTTACCAAAAAAAAGTAATATGGTTATATAAAACATATATAGGTGCAAAGTCAAAGTCAAAATAACTATTACACTAAAACTTCCATGCCATTTATATATTGCACCAAAGCTTCCAATGGAAGCTACAATGTTGATGTGGGTTTATTAAGCTTCCCTTGCAACTTATGTTAAAACTTAAAATTCAACAAAATGAAGTCATGATTTATAAATGGATTATAGATTAATTTGTTATATAGATGTACAAAGT
>JAOEHQ010045075.1:0-11943 GCA_025447715.1 Asclepias incarnata
GTATAGGTATCTTATGTTATACTTTTTAGTTTTTTATGGTTATTGACTTATTTTGTTGGGATATTGTTAATATATATTTTTTTAAAAATAAATTCCTTTATAATTTATAGTCTCCTTATGTATCTCCGCGAAATGAGATTTATCCTTAAAGGTGGTCAGCCGTCGAGTGACCGCCGACCGTTATTTACAACCTTGGTTCTCCGCATGTCTTCCCGGAAGGATCAAATTGAAGGTCCAATGCATTCAATGCTGGACAAAATTGAGAAGTTGCTGACCAACCATGACCAAACCAACACCATTGTCGACAATTTGTAGAAACCATCACAAATTCCAGGATGGACTGTTCTTTCTCAAATGGTAAACTCTATGTTCCCAACCTCACAACAATTCGAATTCAACTTTAGGAGGAATTTCATTCTCCCCCTTTGGGTGGGCACTCTAGGATCAATGCTACAGTTCGAAGAATTGCCAACCATTTATCTTGGACCAACCTTAAACAAGAAGTCACGGATTTTATCAAAAGTTTCCATGTGTGCCAAACAACAAAAACCTAAAACTACAAACCTTATGGGTTACTACACAACAAAAACCTAAAACCACAAACCTTATGGGTTACTACAACCTGTGCCAATTCCATCCAACACTTGGGTAGACATATCCATGGACTTCATACCCAATTACCCCCTCCCATGGCAAATTGGCAATATGGATATTTGTGGATCGGCTTACTAAGGCTGCCCACTTCATTGCTTTAGCTCCCAATTTCACGGATTCTTCGTTAGCTTCCGTCTTTTTAAAGGAATTCTATAAGGTACATGGATTACCCAACTCCATTGTCTCAGATTGAGACCCCATCTTTCTTAGCGGGGATCTTCCATCAACTAGGCACAAAACTACACCACACCATCGCCTACCACCCTCAAAGTGATGGACAATCAGAGGTGGTGAACCGTTGCCTCAAATCTTTACTTGAGAGCATTTGTGCACAATGAACCAAAAAAAATGGTTTCAGTACCTATATTTGGCGGAGTTTTGGTATAATACATCTCATCAGATAGCCATCAACATGTGCCCATATTGAGCTATTTCGGTCGGGAAGCTCGGGCAATTCACGATTATTCTTTGGGTATTTCCAACACTGCATCCATTGAGTCTTCATTGGAGGTTCACGATTGGATTTTAGACCTTCTCAAGCATACCCTCAACCCTTCCTGGAACGAAAATGACTAAGCAAGCTAACAAAAAATGAAGTCGACAAGGAGTTTTCTGTCAAAGATTTTGTGTACCTCAAGCTATAGAAGTTTCATCAGCTATAAGGGACAACAAGAACCACCACGTGTTGTCCAAGCGGTACTTTGGCCCCTATCGTAGTGGAACACATCGGTAAAGTTGCTTACCGTTTACAGCTACCAGAACGTTCAAGATCTATCCCGTCGTCCATGTTTCTTTGTTTAAACGTGTGTTACTCAAAATGAATCTCAATACAAGCCACACGCCCAACCTGAAGCCATCCTTAACAAACGCTACAACGAGCAAGGGGAACCGCAACTGTCGATTAAGTGGAAGAATGAAGATCTATCTATATCAACTTGGGAGGATTGGGAGGAAATTCAATTGATGTGCCCTAATTTTGGTTCCAACCTCGAGGATTAGGTAGGGTTTCAGGAGGGAGGCATTGATGTGCTCAAAACAAATGGAAGTGGACTAATCACCATGAGTCCACTTCCATTTGTTTTAGCCCATCCATTGATTTAGCCATCAATTGATTTTGAATAAGCCCATCAATTGATTTAGCCCAGTTGATGAGTCCACTTCCATTTGTTCAATTGATGGGCTTATTGTCAACAAGAGGCCCAAAATAGAAAGCAAAAGGCCTGCACGTTATTTACAATATTGAAGGGATATCAAGGGATAATCAAGCTGAATGTTTCTACAACTATCCATGTTCTTAGTTGGTAGTTGTTTTTCCCTTTAATTCTCATCCATGGTCACACTTACATGGATAACTGCTACTGCTTTATGTTTATTTATTTATTAAGTTGTGGAATGTCATGAATGAAAGGCAGAGAATTAATTTGCCAACAATTACTTTGTCTTCACTTCTAATCTCTTGAGGGTGACCCACTCACGGGTCTTAACATCGTGTGTATCTAAACTTCTAATCAGATGACTGTTTTTAATAAGTTGAACCTTTTGATTTATGATAACTCGTAGTTTCCAACCAAGATCCAAATTTAAACGTAAATTGGTTGCTACAGTGTATTGTATTTAACATTATTGTCGTTATAACTTTATCACACAATCCATCCGTTAAACTTCACCTGCTAAACTTGCCATATTTCTTTGCTTTTTGCTTTGTTACAGGTCTGAAACAGAATTTCTGAAGAAGGTTGTCGGCACCATTTACAATAGGCTTGATCGCAAACAAATTTATATTCCACCCAATCTAACAGGGATGGATGCTCGAGAGAAGGAGATCAAGTCCTGGATAAATCAATCCGAATCTAAATTTTTATTAATTTATGGCATGGCAGGAAGTGGCAAATCAACGTTGGCCCAGTACATTGTATATTCAAATTTTCAAAGTTTTGAGAGTGTTAGTATTGTTGAACACATTGGTCAAAAATGTAAAGAACCACATGATATGGTTAAGTTACAAGAACAACTTTGCAAAGATATGTTAAGGGGCAAGGATAGAAGAATACCTAGTGTTTGTCAAGGTACGCCTACAATTGAAGTGCTTTTGGAACACACAAAAGCACTCATTGTTCTTGATGACATTGTTAAAGAGAGTCAATTGGAAGATTTACTTGGATCTGGGAATATTAACAAAGAAAGCAAGATTATAGTAACAACTGATAATGATATAAGTAATTGGCTCGAATTAAAATCTAGGAGGTATGAAGAGTACAAAATGAAATTACTGAATGATGAAGAATCATTAGAGCTTTTAAGTCTTCATGCCTTCCGATCTAAAACCCCGATGGATGGTTTCAAGGAGCTTGTAGAACGGGTGGTAGATTATTGTGAAGGAAGTCCACTGGCTCTTGAAGTTTTGGCCTCATCTTTGTCAAAGGATAATAGCATCAGGTCTTGGAAAAGTGCTTTAAATTTACTTGGCAAAGATTTTCACAGTGATATTTATGAGGTACTGAAAAGAAGCTATGATTCGTTACCATATGACTCTGACAAAGAGTTGTTTTTGCATATTGCTTGTTTCTTTGTTGGCAAAGACATGGATTACATAGTAAAGATATTGGAGCCTCAATACTCTGCAGAATCTAAGATCAAAACCCTAATCAAGCGATGTTTTCTTTATGTTACGCCTAACAAACAACTGATGATGCATAGATTGTTTCAAGAGATGGGTAGAAGCTCAGTTGATCGAGAATCACGTAGACTTGTAAAACGTTCTCGACTCTGGCGTAATAAGGACTCTTATGATATGCTGAGAAGAGGAAAGGTAATTAAGATGTTTCTTACTTACCTATATATATAAGCTTACTTTCAGTGTCACACCCTCCTATAGTCATATTTTATCTAAAAGTCTAATGTTTCATTCTTTTTCTGTTTAGAGTTCTGATCTATTGCAAGGTCTAACACTTGACATGCGTATGCTAATGGAAGAGGATAAGTTCATTTCCGAGCAAGTAGAAGAGGTATTTACCCTTTTCCTCTGTTTGTTTTAGTTTGTAAACATGTAGTATGTGAAAGCCTCCTCCATATCCTGCGTATCCATGGGCAAGTAGGTGAGCATACACTCAAACCGTGCCTAATTAGCACCTCCATAACGTCAGGCCACATAACATGGCGGAGTGAGGTTGTACCCTTGCACGGATACAACACTTCTCCGGAGAGAGATGTTTACGCTTTTGCAACTTGTTTTTTTCAAAAGTAAAGATCATTTCGTTTTGTATGCACCTTTTGCCAAAAATGCTGTGTATGAAATGTTCAAATCCAAGGTTCCAACATGTAGAGTTGAAATAATTTACTCGTGTCAAATTTTTTATGCAAAACATCTTCTAATATTTTGAATATCTTATATCCTTGGACCTTACCTGTGGATTACGCTAAACAAACTGTAATTATGTGTGGATTTTATGTGTTTGTATGCAATTACCTTTCAAAAATAAAAAATAAAAATAAAATTTGCATATCTGATGGCTTTTTTACATTGGAAATATTCTTCTAAAATATTTTTCGTAAAAGAGCAAATTGCATAAAAAGTACTCTACATAGGGTTGTATTCATGTGGAAACTAAAAAAATGTTGAAAAACAAAGGACTAATCTAAGCCCTGGATCTAGGGTTTAATGTCCCTGAATGTAATGAACTATGCACGAATGTTTATGGTGTGTAATAAACTACTCGGATGTTTAATGTATGGAATAAACTTTCAAATCCCGGTTATTGGATGTACCCAGGTATACGTGACAACCATATAAGCTGCCACGTTGTCAGTTTGTAAGTTTTTGATTGGTTAGGTACATCCAATACCGGGATTTGAAAGTTCATTACATACAATAAACACCTAAGTAGTTCATTACACAACATAAATATCCGTGCATAGTTCATTACATAGGTCTCAAGGGTGATAGGTGATAGGGTAATCTACCTACGGGCGGTAGCCCTCAGTCGCCATGGCTCCACCATGGACTGCCGGAAATGAGAGAGAGAAAGTGTGTGTGTGTTGGTGGTGGTCGGAGATGATGATGGAGATGGTGGTGGTGGCAGGAGGAGAGAGAGGGAGAAGAGAGAGAGAGAGAGAGAGAAAGTGTGTGTGTGTTTCATCGGGAGGGGGGGGGGGGGGGAAGGGGGAATGGGGAGGGTTAACTATGGGAAGGTTTTATTACAAATGACAATTATACCCTTCGAGCACAATTTGTTAGTTAGATGATAATTTTTAATCATAGCCATTGATGGAGATGATCTAATGGCTAAGATTAGTCCCTTGGGACTCAACTTAAAACTTGGACTTAAATGAACAATGGGTTGTATTCATGTGGAAACTAAAAAATTGGTGAAAACCAAAGGACTAATCTAAGTCCTTGGATCTACAATTATCAATAGTCAAGATCAAAAGAAAACTTACACATGAAAGGGTATTTTCGTCCATTACCTCCGATCATCTTCATCAACGGCCGTCGGCCGCCATCGGTATCGGTCGTCAGCCGCCATCGTTGACGGTCGTTAGCCGCCATCACCGTCGATAATCAAACTTGATTGGCTAAGCCAATTAAACTTGATTAGCTACTCCATCATCCCCGTTGCCATCTACTCCGACGAGTCAAGGGGGTGATTGGTGATGGGGTGATATACCTACGGGCGGCAGCCCTCAGGCGCCATGGCTTCGCCATGGACTGCCAAAGATGAGAGAGAGAGAGAGTGGTGGTCGCCGCACCGAAGGAGGACAGAAAGGGGGGAGAGTGTGTGTGTATGTGTTACAGGGGAGGGTTAACTAGGGAATGTTTTAGTACAAATGACAATTATACCCCTCCACCTAAATTTGTTAGATGATAATTTTCAATCCTAGCCATTGATGGGGATGATCCAATGGTTAAGATTAGTCCCTTGGACTCAAATGAACAATTACCACTCTACTTATACACATTCGATTTAAGGAAAGAACCTTTTTATTGTCTATTTAAGGAATAAACTTTTAATATGTAAACAATTTGAAGGCTTTTTACCTCCGGGTAACTTGATAATTGGTTTATACCCAAATTTGATAAATTACAAAGTGTTGACCATAAATTCGAACTCCAATTTCTCTGAGATATTTTAAAATTTTCGGAGGCATTATGATTGCTTAAATATTACTGTTATGTTTAGGAAAAAAGCTCATCAAGATATTGTGTTATGTGGTTGGTCATGACTGCCCACAACCATGTTTCTTGTATCTGAGGCATCTTTGTACCTTTTCTTCCAAATATGAAGTACACTTAATCTCATGTTTACATTTCAGTCACCACTTACTACTGATTCACTTCGACGGATGGATCAACTGAAATTGCTCCAGCTCAATTATGTGAAACTCACTGGATCTTACAAGGAAACATCACATCGTTTATTATGGCTCTGCTGGTTTGGATACAACAAGAGTAACATAGATTCTGACATATTCATGGGGAACATGGTTTCTTTAGATTTGACTTATAGCTGCTTGGAAGAATTTGAACCACCCACGGTAGACAATTCAACATCTTTCTGTTTATGGCTTGGCCTTTTAGGTTTTGAGTTATTAACATATGGTATTTATGTTGATATAAACTGCTAATTATATCTTGTTATGCAACAGGTTCTTCAATCACTCAAGTTTCTAAATTTTAAAGATTCACGCAGTCTCTTAGAAATCCGGAACATCCATCTGATCCCCAATCTTGAGTCTTTGATTCTTTGGAACTGCCACCGTTTGCTTCGTGTTTGTAAGACCATTGGGAACCTTGAGAAGCTTGCTTTGTTAAACATGACAGGGTGTCAAAAACTGTACGATAAGGACAAAGCTTCTACCTCTGGTGGAGAAAGTACACAAGAGTTGTCCTTTCCCTTGCCAAATTCGTTGCAGCGGTTATTCCTCAATAACTGTAAACTGAAGCGTACTGAATATTTTTCCCAGAGTTTCAGTGATGAATCATCTTTGCAATATCTGAATTTATGCAATAGTCTGTTTGAAGAACTATTTTGTTACATTCATCTTAAAAACCTTTGGGTCCTTGACTTAAACTTCTGCTCAAGACTTAAAAGTCTCCTACGTCTGCCAAGTACACTCGCACAACTGTATGTAGAACACTGTGAGTCAATAGAGAAAATAACCTTTGAATCAGGTCGATTTACATTGCAAGAGTTTGGTTATGAAGGCTGTATCAATTTGTCCGAAATCGAAGGCTTTCTTAAATTAGTGCTGATTGCCAAACTTGATGAAACTGATTTGGGTCACATGATGTGGCTAAAAGAATATGAGAATCATGATGTGTGCCTGGTTGGAGATGATGGGCTCACCAAATACAGAAATTGTCGTCTTCAGGTTCTCTATTCCTCTCTCAAAAACATAAGCACATCGAGATACCACCTACAAACTTATTAATATATGAATGACTGAACTTTGTTGATTGTGTGATGCAGATGTTGTATGAATTCAATATTATGAGCACATCTCTGCCAGACATTAAGAATACCAACCTGATACCTGAGTATGCGTCTCCAGACGCATGTTTATCTTTTGATGTGCCTTCGTGTCCTAAGAGTAGGAGTCTGAAAGGATTAAACGTAACTTTCAGATATAGAATATCAGGTGAGGATTGGGCATGGTTCTGTAAACTTAGTAAGACTGGTGATAATGATTTGTTCTACAGTCCAAAAGTCTTTGGAAAACCTGCATCTGGTGAAGTTGGGATATGGTTAAGCTATTGGCCTATTGGAAACTCATTGGGCGTTGGAGATGAAGTTGAGGTGTCAATTGTTGTGATGAGGGGGTTGGAGGTGCTTGAATGTGGTGCACGCCTAGTGTACACTGATGATGATGTAACAGGTGAAATACTGGAAAATAAAATGGGATGGGTAGAAACTCTTGGAGGAGACCTTTCTGGATTTCAACTAATCACGGGAGCATATTATCTTTGTCGACGTGATTTCTTTGAGCAAATGGAGGTTGGCAGACTTGCTCCTGATTGGTTTAGTAATTTAGTTGGTGATCATATCGATTCTACAGGTTTGTCCCTCTCGTCGCTAATTCTAGGTGCTTGCAATTGAATGTTAACCACAAATGGAAAATGTTCCTGATAACACATACTTTTACAGAGGTACGGGGATGGAGGATGACAGGGCGACCTCGACAATTGTATCAATCATTTACAGAATTGAAAACCGTTAGATGCATCATGTATGAGCCAGAAACAACGGTAACTATACTCTCTAAAATTTCTGTTAGGCATATAGTTTAATCATCTTCAATCCCTTATATAAGGTTGGTATAAATGGAAGTCCCACATATTTATGCTGACATGTGTGTAACATTAGCTTCTTTAATTTGTTTTAACTTGCAGAGTTAACTATAATGTTTCTGTATAAAACATTAAAACACAACCATTTTAATTTAGTTTCGATGGAGTAATATAATTGTCACTACCAACATACTCTGCGATTCAAAGGGATTTTCATAAAAACGTCTAAGATTAAAATGAATCATATACGGCAGCGAAGACCATTACATCATGTATGGTCCTGAAATGGTATGTCTGCTGTATAATATTCCTTCCTTTACATGGATTTATTACCCGGATACAGGGAAAGGCTAGGTAGAATTATGCTACAGTTTATATCTATCTTTAATCCCTTTTCAGTTTTCATTGATACATCACGATTCATGTTTGATAGAAAAAAACAAAATTTAATCAAATATCTCAAGTTCCCTTGCAGTTTTCAATATGATACTTCATCTTTCATGTTTGATAGAAATTCTTTTTCCTTTTCATTACATGAGCTAACCATTATAATTTGGTTTAGCCTTAATTATGACTTTTTATTTTGGTGATTTTAGTGTGTATGATGATAATAAAGCTTTGATGACTTCTCTCTCATTTATTGGTAAAACAACACAGGAGGGAATTTACAAGATTGCAGAGTTAACGAAATTATCCATTGTTGATAAAACTACGGAGTCCACATCTGAACTAAGTGAAGCAATACCAATGGTAATCGATTATATATAGGTTTAGTAGATAAAAGGAAACAGTTTAACCTTTCTTTGTGCAACATTTTAGCTCCATTCACTCATCCAAAAACTTTACAATCCACAGGATGACGTGGACAAGGATGATATGGATGTGGATGATGTGGACATCAATGACAAAATTGGATATTCAGATTCAGAATATGATGACCTGAGCTGGATTAAGGTAATCTAATATTATACTTGGTAGATATAACAAAGTAGTTTAGTCCATTTTTGACATGACTATTTAACTAAGCAAGGGTTTTTTTTCTGCATATTCACAATTAGGTCATACGAAAGCTCGAACTCTTCTATTTTCATCTTGAAATTGTGTTCTTCCACATAAATTTTGTCCAAATAAGAAATAAGGCTCAAAACTTGTTAAGATAAAGATATCTTCTCTTCTTAACCTCTTTTTCAGAATATTAACTTTTAAATTGATGAAATCATACATTTGTTTCTTCCATGGATAGCTTCAATGATATTTCGACTTCTTGCAGGAAACAATGAACCCATACATTGGCTCAGAACTGAATCTCTCTGCATCAAATATGTATGGTCTATTTTCGTCCATTTAAATCTTATATCATTAACTAAAAAATTTCGATGAAAAAATGGAATCATGAAATGTGTTTCAAGGTTATTACTTTTTTTGCTGATGCACTGCCATTCATATATACTCTTCTTTGAATCCATATTACTTGCAGGTTCAACAGCAAAGTCGAACTGTCAAATTTTCTGGGCAGCATAGATATTCTTCCAGATGCATATCAGGCAATTTTAAAGACTACATTGACTTACAAACTTCACAGAAATCCATCTGGAATCCCAATTTTGGCCTTTAATATTTCGCCTGATTATACAAAACGATTTCTTAATGGAGAGTTTGATTTAGTGTCATCAGAAAACCACAGCCTCGTTGACTTTATATCTACAAAGGTCAACCCATCATTCTTCATTAACAAAGCTGCCATTGAATTGTATGAGCATTTCAATGTTGATCTCTCAAAGCTAGAAGATCAGGTATATATCTTAATTCCCATGTCAATATCCAAATGCACATATGAAGTTTTAAAATCACATGTGATCATAATAAGTGAAATTTGAAGTCAGTGCATGGATGTTTGTGTATGTGTATTAAGATCAACTGTTGCAGCTTCTAATATCGGATATGTGTTTGCTTGTTTTTCAGCTTATGAATAAACCGTTGATTATAACTGGGCAGTCTCTAGGGGGGTACCTGGCAATTCTTTTCACACTAAGGCTCCATTATATTCAAGAATCCTCTGGTTATCAGAAAAACAAACGGCCGATTTGCATAACTTTTGGTTCACCCCTGCTTGGTGATGAGGCTCTTCAACGTGCCATCGGTGAACGCCCAACATGGAAATCCAGCTTACTGAATGTGGTCACCGAAACAGATCCTCTTGCTTGTATTTACACATCAAAAACAATTTACAAGCCTTTTGGTACATTCTTGTGTTGCACAGAATCAGGTGGGCACACCGCTTTTGAAGATCAAGAGGCAATTCTAGCCATTTTAGACAGAATGGCAGCATTGAATGCTGAAAAGAATGAAATGCATGATTATGGGGACAATTTGAGATCAATCAGAAGGAAGGTCCTTTATCGGGGGGCTTATGAATCGGGCGAACCTCACTTGAATTCATTAAGGGCAGGAATCATATTGCAGTTTACGGAAATTGGTGTGTTTGATGATATTTTCAATGATTTGATTCTATTAATGGAGGCGAGACAAGTACGCAGGATTAGAAGCCATAAGAATACGTACGAGCCTACAGTGAAACTAATCGACATGAAGATAAGTTTAACATACATGGAATGGTACATGAAAACCACAAGATCAAAAGGAGGTTACTACGATAGCCACAAAAGCAACCTATTAAGTAGAAAAGAAATCGAGACCAAAGAAGTAATCATTATGCATAAGCGGAGGTTGGACCAGTATTGGAGAATGTTTGTTGTAGAAAAGGGTTCAAGTCCACTAGAAGAAAGTCCACACCTTCGTAGGCGTTGGCTTTATAGTGCAACCAACTACAGAAGGATCATTGAGCCCCTAGAGATAGCCGATCACTATAGAAAAGGCGACACAAACTACATTCGGACTAGACCGGACCATTATAATCTGTTAGAGAAGTGGTATGATAAAGATATGGGTTCATATCTAAGAGAAGAAAGGAGAAATAGGGCTAGTAGTCTTACCTTGGATTCTTGCTTCTGGGCGCATGTAGAGGAGGCATGGATTGCATTAAGAGACTTGAGTAAGGAAGGATCGAGCAACAATGCAGATGACATCGTGAAAAGACTGGAGCAGTTTGAGACTTATTTGATGAATGGTATCAACCACCTTGCAGTGTCGCCGGATATTTTCTTGGATGGAAGCAGCTTGATGAAATGGTGGAAGGAGTACAAAGAATACAAAGGAAATTCGTATGATTCTGAGTTTGCTCAATATATGAACAATAAGTCCTATGAATTGTATCAGTAATTCTAGTAATTCTAGTCTGGTGTAATAATCTTAATTATCATCTTCAAATATTAATAATTGTCTGTTCATAAAAATTGTGGATCTATAAGACTGAAGGGAATGGGGTGGCTGGCGGCATCGGCCCAAGACGCCTCCTTTCCGCCGTGAACACCGGCCCCCCTAGGCGTTTTGGGGGTGAGCGGTATGGCTAGGACGCTCCTATGTTTGCTTCTTTCAAAATTTTGAGCTGTTATCAACGGTCATTTTTGACCAAATTCAAGACAAAATAAAAAAAACTTTTTTAATTTAAAAAACTCACTTTTCTACTTCGTTATATACATATACATTTTATACAATTTCACACCCACTTCTCTACTTCTCTTATTACATTTTCTATACACTTCTTTATATTTTATAAAAATGTTTCCCAACAACTTTAACAACCAATTAAACCCCGGCTATCGTTATCCACGTCCGAACAGTCTGAACAACCCGAATCAACCAAATATGAATGATCCAAACTTGCTAAACGACACTTTTTAAATGATTAACCAAATGCAAGTTTCTCCGCCGATGCCGGGTATTCCTCCATGGAACGCCCCACAAGAGTTGTTCGATTATGCACTACTAGAAAAAGGGCTATCCTTGACCCGCTTTTTATGACCCACACTACAAGATGACGCGCAAAGAGCAAAGTCACAAAATAAGAGTCATTTCGAGTAAATTTTCTATTGGGGATGACTCGT
>JAOEHQ010045086.1:0-11943 GCA_025447715.1 Asclepias incarnata
ATAATTTTAGTTATGACAATTTAGTCACATGTTTAATAACTTAATTTAGAGAAATTGAGAGTTGTGATTGGTCAATTGAGATTAGGTCAGTTGTCTTTTAGTATATATAAAGATAAAGATAAAGATAATAAAAATAATGGTTATGAAGTGTTTTTACAATAATTGTTAATGGTTATGATTTTAAACGGTCACGTGCTATAGGCCATTGTTGTATTTAACTAAATTGATTGATGTTACGCACCAAATATCTTTATCTTAATCTTATCTTAATCTTAATCTTTATATATTATATTATTATTATTATTATCTTTCTTTATATATACTAAAAGACAACTGATCTAATAACTTATTGACCCATCACAGCTCTCTATTCTTTAAAATTCAACATTGATGATGTTATTATTAATCTAATTATAATATAGTATTAAAAGTTAAAAATCCTAATAATCATTATCCAAATATATTTGTATATTAGTATTTATATTAGTATTTATAAAAAATGTCTCATTAAATTATATTTTTTTATTTTTCATCAATAATTTACACTTTTTAGCCCTTAAAAGAAAAAAAATTTACTAAATACTTTTTTTTTTTTTAATATATTCTGTAGCCATCAACTTGAAAAAAGTTTTTAAAATTTTCATCATTTAATTAATAAAAAATTTAAAACAATTATTATTAAGATTAAAAATAAAAAATAAGACCCACACATAAAATAATTATTATTGTATTTTAGGTCTTTAATTTATTAACTAAACAAACTCTCATGTAAAACTAGATAGATAAATACATAACCTTCTTTTATAAATAAAAGAAAAATAAGAACAACACATAAACTAATTTTTATTGTATTCTAGGTCTTTAATTTATTAATTAAACAAACTCTCACTTAAAAATAGATAGATAGATAAATACATAACTTTCCTTTATGAATAAAAGATAAGCCACACATAAACAAATTATTATTTATTTTAAGTCTTTAATTTATTAATTAAACGAAGTCTAACGTAAAAATAGATAGATAAATACATAACCTTCCTTTATAAAATATATTTTGTTTGTTATGCCTAGATAATACGTAAAACTTTTCCTAGCATACGGGTTCAAAAATAGATAGATAAATACATAACCTTCCTTTATTATTTATTTTAAGTCTTACTTCTAGATTATATTATTAATCTTAACAACAATAGCCGCTGAAACAAATAAATTTTTTGAAAGAAATCAACATACAACCATACCTAGCATACGGGTTCAAAAGCTTTTCGCATACGAATTCAAAAACTTTTCGCGGTTAAGTTATATCTTGAGCCATTTAAGTGTATTAATCTCATATGTTAATCGTTAGTATCTCGCTTTAGTTTCGTTAATAATCATATAAGATTTGATCGAGTAGGTAGTCAGACATAACCTTCAAGATAATGTTAACAAAATGATATTTTGCCGGTCTTAAAAAATATATCGTCTTCAAAGAAGTATTACAAAAGATAAAATAGAATATATGCTTTTAATGTTTTAAAATTACAATCTTTTACTTACATTCTTCACATTTAAATTACCATTTTGTTTTTTCATATATTTTTAAATTTGAATTTGTAAAGTTTTTTTGATCGCGTATATTTAATAATTCATTTTATTTTAAAAATATCGTAAACCTCCCGTGTATTTGACACGGGTTTGAATCTAGTTATCCACTAGAAGCTAACGCGTTTGAAGCAAATTTTGAGTTATGATTAGACCGGTGACAACGCCCTCTTCGGTTTAACCAAAATGGTTTTTGGTTTTGTGAATCGTTGGCACGGCCTCTTTACTTTGGCTCGTCGGTTTGGAACATCTGCTTAAACGACAAGGTAAGTGAATAGGGGTAGGGTCCTTAGTATATATGCATGTGTATATATATGTATGTATATGTGTATGTGTGTGTAAAATAAAATGCTAAAGAAAGTAAGAAGTTGTTGTTGGCAGAAGCATGTCAATTTAGAAGCGCAAATGTGACAAAACTGATAAAGGAAATGAAAAAAGTATTGTTGGGAATAAATAAACAATAGTGTATAATGATATAAAACATAGAATTTATTGTATCTATGATACATTATAAAGATTTTACATTGTTTAAATGCTTAAAATTTTAATACTGAAAATTACTTACATACATTTACCCTTACACCGGCGAGAGCCGGCAATTGTGGCCTAAGCATTTACTTTTGGGTTACATTGAGTCTTTAATTTAACTATTTGGATTATTTATTACATGGGTCACCTTGGATTGAAAGAAAATTCTAATGGAAAGAAACAGGTAATTCTGGACGGCGGTGATTCAAGAAAAAAAAAGATATGTTTGCAAAGTATGTCATCCATAAATCCTTTATTAATCAATTTTTTTTTTTACTTTTTTCCAATGCCAAAGTTTACCGCTTGTTATTAAAGTATCTTATTAAAAATTTTGAATTATCTTTCAAATTCATTATAGTAAAAAAACACTATAGTTAAATTGTTACTTAATAATAATAAACACCGCAACAACAATAATAAAATATTGTTTTTTCCTTCTTGAATTTATAATTAGATTCATCATTTGTTTTCAATAATAATCTTTGAATGCAGTTATAGTTTTTATTTAATATTTTGATCGACACCATTGACCAATTCCTTTAATCCATGCATTTTTTTTATATTGATATTAGATTAGTCTGATTGCAACAAATTTTGATACAAAATTTTAGTATTAAATAAGTTTAAGGTTCCAATCAAATGAAATTTAAAAAATTGTTGAAAGTGAAGGAAAAAATTTTAGCCACATATTTTTCTTTTTTTCTTCTTCTCCTTATATATATATATATATATAATTTTTTTTACCTTTTCTTTATTTTATAACTTTTTATAATTTTTTGAAATTTTTTTAATAAAAACCCATACCAAAATTTAATCAATGACTACTTATACATTTAATCAAAATTCTTCATTTCTATAATTAATTCATTTAATTACCAACTTATTTTGTTTTGATTATATTTATTTAATTTCAATAATGAAAATCATACAAAAACGTGTTTTATTAAAACAAATGTACTTTATGAAATTTCATATACACGTAAAATGTAATTAAATATTTAAACGTAATTTATCTTTAGTGAAATTAATGGATAACCAACCAATTATTGGCCCTTTACTGACCAATTACACATTCAACATGGGAGAAGGTAAATCACGTAGAACTATGATTAAAGGGACACGAAGATGAGTAATGTATACCCACTTTGTTGCACTTCCTTGTCATGTTACGTCTTCATCTTTGTCTACACCATTGTCTTGTATATTTTTTTT
The DNA here is from genome assembly GCA_025447715.1 of Asclepias incarnata. NCBI lineage: Eukaryota > Viridiplantae > Streptophyta > Magnoliopsida > Gentianales > Apocynaceae > Asclepias > Asclepias incarnata. The sequence continues at coordinate 3,325 of JAOEHQ010045086.1, forward strand.
TTGAAGGCGTACATTAGGTTGATCATATTTATATAAAAGCTCATGGCTAAAACCCTATTCTCGTTTAAAATTGTGAAAGAGTAAAACATACAATTGTAACATTTTGTTGGTAACTAAGGGAAAGGGGGCCATTCATCTTCAACCGTGCTTTTAATACACCATAAGTACGTTCAATAACATTTCTAAGCTTTGTATGTGTGTGGTTAAATTTTTCTTTGTCGTTTAATGCACACCTTTATTTGAAAATCTCCAAGTCAATACCTAACATTTGGTATGGTGCCACAAATCCTGAGGTAGGTATATACCCAACATTGCATATAGAATATATATCTGACAAGATAATACACTCATCAATCTTCAAAATATGTTACATAAATAAAGTTGAGATCGCAAATATATACACACAAGGGGAAGTGAAAATGGTGAATTAGCATTTGTTAAAGATTCAGACAATATTTTAGAAACATGTGTTACCTTTTCACATTCGGTCACAAAAAATAAATATCATGTTGAAGTCACACGTATAGTCAATACATTTTGACAACAATCGGGTTTTTTCTTTGTCTATACAAATGGTGTTTCTCAATGGGAACAATAACATCTATCGAAGTTCTATCAAATGCACCAACTGCTCTCTACATATAATTTAATAGTTCATAAATATAGGATGGATGGACAGTTGAGAGGAAGTGGGAAGGAGCGTATGTGTGTGTTTTCTAAGGTTATAAATTTTGTCTTTAAGATGTGTGGAACATATGTTTTTTTTAACAAATCGTATTTAGAGTTCATAATTGCCCGCAAATATAAGATGTATTGAACATTTTTTTTAAAGGGAAAATCAAGGGTGCAACAGCACTGTGTTGCACCAATGGCGGATCTTTACAGGGGCCCGAGAGGTCCTGGTCCCCCGTTTTTTGGCTCAGTAGTGTTATTTTATCTGTATTTTGTTCGAAAAAAATTATATTTATTAAGTTGGCCATTTCCGATTATATTTCTTAAAAATTTTGGGTCCTCCCCATTTTTTTAATCTAAAATTTTTAGTCCATTTGATATTTTTAATAAGTTTAAAATTCATTAACAATTAACTATTGTAATTTTTATAGCCCATAACCTAATTGGAAAAAACTTAAGTTTTTGGTTTTATTATCGTTTGATCCGACCCGACCCGGATGACTCAAATATAACACCTAAAATCTAACGACAGGGGAAAAAAAAAATAATCTCCCCTGCTAAATTTCAAGATCCGATGCTCCAACAACACATATTATGAAACCTGTTTTTAGATCAGTTAATACTTTTTAACAAATATCTATAAATAACTAGTTAGAAAAATCATTTTTTTAAATAAACAAACACATTAAATAGAGTATGGTATTCAAATTCGTAGCCGTTAATCCCAAAAGGGCAAAAACTACATACCCAACAAAAAGAAAATAATTGTTCAAAAAATCAATAAGAAAAATAAATAATGTCACAAAAACACACGTCTCTTCTCTTCTTCACTCACTCCCGCCACTTCCTTAGCCGCCGCCGCCGTTGTGACCACAGCAAACCACCTCATCTCCACCGTTGCCTATCAACACTTTCACACACACTCTCACACCCAATTTACACAATCTGGGCAGCCAACACCGGTGTTGGCAAAACCCTTGTTTCGACAGGCATTGCCGCGTCTTCTTTCAAAGATGGTACTTCCACTTCCAAAAACAAACTCATTTACATCAAACCCTTACAAACTGGCTACCCTCAAGACTCCGATTCCGCTTTCGTGTTCCGTAAAGCCCCGGAAATTGTATCCAACTGGTTTCCCGGGTTAGCCCTTTTGGCTTCTAACCAAACCCTAAATGTTTCCAACCGAACCCTTGATAATGGGTCTTGTAAAAATGGGTTTTTTGAAGATGGGTTTTGTGAAGAGAAGAAAATTGGGAATGGGAATGGGAGTGAGTTGATATGTAAGACAATGTATGCTTGGAAAGAGGCGATATCGCCTCATTTGGCTGCAGAAAGAGAAGGGGCAAATGTTGGGGATTCTGATGTGTTGGTTTTGTTGGAAAAGTGTTTGGAAATTGGGGTGGGGGCATGTAAAGGTGAGGAGGAGGGTAGTGTTTTGACTTTGGTTGAGACGGCTGGTGGTGTTGCCAGTCCTGGCTCGTCTGGTTCTCTTCAATGCGACTTGTATCGGTGAGTTGAAACGATTTCTTTGTAATATCGAATTTCGTGTTGATTAAAAGGGGGTGTTGGGGTTAGCTTATTTTATGTGCTTATTGAAATCCCCAAAAGCCAATAAGCTCATTTTTACTGGCTTATGAGCTTATCAAGGTGAGCTTGTTGCTTATTTAACCCTATAAGCTATGAATAATGAGCTTATCCGCCTTTTGAAGTTTGAATAAGCCTATAAAATATGCTAATTCAGATATCCCCAAAATAGGGATGTTATGGCGTAACATAATTTATGTATATGAAACTTGAAGGGTGTTTGGGATTGCATATTTTTAAGTGTTTGTGGCATTATAAGCGTGATTAAAGTAAGAATTACGCTAACCTTTTAAAAAACGTGATGTTTTTCTATTAAAATAAACTAGGTTTCCAAACATTTTAATGTGCGGTTTGCTTTTTAAAAAACAACCAAACCATAAACACTTTGTATTATACAATAATTCTAAACACCCTTCGAGAATTTCTTATAACTGGAGTGATTTGTTATTGAAAGGGATTTTTAATTGGATATACCACGTTAAGTATACATCTTCTTAAAAATTGAGTTACGATTGGCTTTTGGATGAGTGCTTTCAAAGTAATTTCTTGACTTTAGTAATTCGAATTAGGTAATTATTTGGGGTTAAGAAAAGATGCCCTTTATATGCTTGCATGAAAGCTAACCAGGGTAAAATCCCTTTCACCCAAAAATCAACCATTTAACAATGTTTTTCAAGTGGCTTAACTAAGATCTTACGTAAGTTAGTTACAAATTATGGGCATTGTTTTGTCAATCTATCAGTTACGTATTTTGTTTTTCCTTTCGTCGTGCTAATGGTTATAAATTAGGTTTATCATATTAATATAGATATCTATTTTGACATGAGTACCCTTGGCCTTCAATAAAATGTCATGATTTATAATCCATTTGTGTAAAGAAACTAAAGTGTGTTTACAACTACAGTTGATACACACAAACTGAAACAGGTACATTATCTCCGGTTCCTATGTTATATGAACTTTATAGTAACTTAAGTTTCTTATAACATATTTGTAGGCCATTTCGGTTACCTTCTATTCTTGTGGGTGATGGAAAATTAGGCGGTATTTCAGCTACAATTTCAGCATATGAAAGTCTGACAATACGAGGTTATGATGTTGTTGCTATTGTGTTGGAAGATCATGGTCTCGAAAATGATGTGCCATTGCGGTCGTATCTGAGAAACAGGTGAAAGCTTTCAACTCTTTTTATGTTATTTTTTTTTCCATGTATGTATAATGCTCTTCGTTCCTTGTGGATCCTTGTGTGTAATGTGTATAGGTGTCTAGTTATTTTCCTCTACACTTGTTCAGAGAAATTAAATACGTCTTTCTCTCTGAATTTCCAAGGGTCCCAGTTCTTGTTCTTCCATCAATCCCAAAAGATCCAATAGACAACTTGATGGAGTGGTTTGATGAATCACAGAGTGTGTTCGATTCACTGAAGGAGATAATGTTGTCATCATATCAAAAAAGAATGGATAGACTAACTGAAATGCCGAAGAAGGCACAGGAAATTTTTTGGTGGCCATTTACTCAGCACAAACTTGTACCAGAAGAAAAGGTCACTGTTATTGATTCCCGCTATGGAGAAAACTTTGCAGTTCACAAGGTTGTCTTCTAACATGTTATGTTACCTAATGAATATTTTGTTCGTTTTTTTCTTTTCTTGAAGAGGTGGCAATTTCAACCCATTTTCTAATGAATGAACTTATTTGGGTTACCTTTCACCCTAATGGGTAAAATTAAATAGAAAATTGTTGAACGGTTGACAGGCTAAAGGATAGCTTTTATAACAAATGGACAAAAAAAAGTTTGCAGGTCAACCCACGTCATCTCGACTAAAAATTAATTGTTTTGACCGGTTACCCAACCTGCCCAAAAAGCATGTGCTTGAGGGGAGGATTTTCAAACCATTTATGTGAAAATAGGTCGTTTTTAGTTGTATGTCACTGCTAATGGGTCAAATAGGTGACAGTGAAAATTGATCTTTAAAGGAAACGGGTTAAGTTTTAAAAGTCACCCATTGCATACCCCGGTCTTTCCAACAATCCAACCCTTGAATTGCTTTACTATTTCTGAAGGTTTTAAAAAGGAATGTAAAGGGTGGTAACGGGTCAACATGATTTGAACTCTGATTTTTGTACAGGTGAAGGATGAGAACTGTATGACTCAAATGTTTGACGCTTGCGCAAGCTGGTGGACACAGGGCCCTAATGCTGCTTTACAGGTCATTCTGTGATTTCGAGTATCATTGATCATTTCTTTACGAATTTAATGCTAGGTGTTTCTCATCAGTATTAGAGCTAGAAAATTAATATAGGGTATTTAAGTTACATTTATTTTTTCTGCTAAAGTTATATTAATATTCAAGCTCTAGCTCGAGCTTGAATGCGTATATAGATTTTAAAGTTTGAGTAATTTGTTTACAGTTGTATTATGTTTCAGAAGGATTTCTTAGTTTAGCAGTATTTTGTTGCTGATCACTTCTAATTATAATTTATTGGTGGATGGGCTCTGTAAGTTTCTCTCAATGGTGCTTACTTATTTATGTGGGTTCAGATTAAGCTGGCACAGGATATGGGTTATACTGCTGCGAGATTTGGGCATGTAATGTTCCCTGAAAATGTTTATGAGCCAGCGCTTGAATGTGCTGAACTTTTGCTTAAAGGTGTAGGAAAAGGTTGGTATTTTCACTCCCATCCACAAACATGTACATGAATTTTTAGAGGTGGCAGATCAGATGGGTTGGGTAGCAGGTCAAAACAGGTGGGAGGGAAAAGTGGTTATTTCTTCCTATGGATTGAACGTGCTGGATTGGTTTTCTCTCGAACATTATTTTGTTCAGTTTTAATAATGTTTACAAAACAATATTTATACTATCGTAGGAGTATCTCTCCATCTTACCAACCCTACACCCACTTCATATCAACAAAAATGATACACACACTCACCAAACCCTCTCTCTCCTCCCTTTTTGCTACCGCCGCCACAGCGGGTACAAGGCTGGTTATTACAAACATAACCTAAATCGTTGAATAAAATGATTTAGGAGATTGTATGCGCTGAAACTAGGACTTTCTACCTGCATGACCTCTACGATCCATTTGGCCTATCTTTATTGTAAAATGCTATATTTCATAGATTTAATCAGTTTGAGATAGAACACAACCCAATTCGACCCATTTATCAGTGGATGAGCCGAAAGTGCTACCTCTATTGATCTTTAACACCATTATCTACTCTTCCATTTAGAACTGGATTTTGTACCAACTAAACCTAAGCCAATAGAGTATCTTGTTGTTGTAGTTCACAATGCTCTCAAATTTCCATTTCTATAGGATGGGCTTCTCGAGTATATTTTTCGGACAATGGATCTACAGCAATTGAAATTGCTCTCAAGATGGCATTTAGGAAATTCTTGGTTGATAATGAATTGCTTTTGGATCTTCCTCAGGATAACACTCCTGAAAGCGGTATCGAGCTTAAGGTATATCTTTGTATTTTCTCAGTGTATTGAACCTTTTCATTTATTATTCCAGACTCTTATAAGTAATAAGTTTATATGAGAATGGATCATACGAGTCATTATTAGCAAGGCCGCCGATCATCGCATGACCTTAACCAAGTGCAATCATGTGGTTAATGATACTACTTTCACTCCCCTTTAGGTTGTAGCTCTTAAAGGATCTTATCATGGAGATACATTGGGTGCTATGGATGCACAAGCCCCGTCTCCCTACACTGGTTTTCTGCAGCAACCATGGTAGGTTTACTTTTTTCTCGTTATAGCGTTATTTTTTTATCAAAAAAAAATAAAATTCAAATTAAAAAAAGTTCTGCATTTATTATTACACTTTTTTGTTCAAACAAACAGAAGTTACATTAGCTAATGTATTGATGCATTACATTTATAAGAGATGTTGCAATCTGTAAAATCTGTTATAATTGTAAGAAATTCATTTATTTATTTTTAATCTGAGTACTGGTGTTGACGGATTAAAGTAATTTTTACGTTCTGCTCACTTTATTATAACTAACTAATGCATTTTTTGTGTTTACAAACATGATGTTATTACAATGATAATCTAAATATTTCTATAAAATGATTTAGGCTTAGGCAGGTGTATATTGTTTGCTTCAAAATTTACTTGGGGTGACTTTCAAAACAGTTGACTTCTTTGGCACATGCGACCATCTCCCTTTTGCCAAATTATGTGATTTGACCCTTTTGAGATGAAAGAAAACCAGAATGAACCATTTATAAGTGAGACATTCGGTTGAACTCTTGTATTCATATATCTGTTTAAAAGATATTATTAAATTAAACTTGCAGGTATACTGGAAGAGGCTTATTTCTGGACCCCCCATTAGTTTCTATGTGCAACGGAGTCTGGAAAATAGCCATTCCTAGAAATATATATGCGGAAGATGTGATTTTGGAAGATACATGTAAGTGAAGTACTTGTCAGTCTTTTTGTAATGTGTTTTAGTAGTTTTACAATATTCACTTATTATTTAATTTTTTCAACAGCTTTTAACTCACGTGACCAAGTTTTTAATAAAAGCAGAGATGGTTCAACCCTTGCTTCCATTTATTCAGCATATATATCACAAGAATTGCAGCCAAGTTCTGGATCAATGAAATTTTCTTATGCCAGCGCATTAATAATAGAACCAGGTAAGTGCATGTTGAACTATTTTTTAGTAGTGAAATCTGATTATGGGGTTGTTTGGATTTCTTGTTTGCAAGTTATTATCTTATTAATGTGACTTAGTTATTGAGTTCAAGTGTTCCGTGTTCGTGCCACCTGCAACAAAATTAGATACCATCGACCCCTTCTTATAGCCTAATTTGAGAGACTTTCACTCTCATTTCACATGTGTATTTCTTATTCTCAAATTCAATATAAACCTGAACATCTTATCTGATTAAATCAAAACTTCAAAGACAGAAGCATATCCAAACACTATTTTCTACTGAAGGTGATTATCTGATTTTGATTATTTGATACCACATCTGACACACACATCCAAACACCCCCTAAATCTGATGACATTATGACTCTACTCAATGATGATGTACTTGATCTTTAATACTATGCAACTTTAAAACCTTTGATGTTATGAAAAAAAAATTCTGGAATAAATTTTAGCTCTTTTTTATATTCACAGTGTTACAGGGGGCTGGTGGCATGCTGATGGTTGACCCACTGTTCCAACGTATACTTGTAAAAGAATGTAAAAATAGAAAAATTCCGGTTATTTTTGATGAAGTTCTTACTGGTTTTTGGCGCTTGGGAGTAGAGGTTTGTTGATTTTATTTCACTGGTTTAGAGACATGCACCCCCACATACATACAAATGATAGAAGTGGCAATTCGGCCCATATTACTTATGATTGATCGATTCGGTTCATTGTCTATATCAAACGCTCGATTTCGTTGAATAAAGGACGCTAGCTAAAAAATGGGTCAAAGGGATTGAAAAAAAAAATACTCTTAAGTGTTTCTAACGCATATGACAACAATAATAGTTCTATTAAAGGAGGATTGTTCTAATAATCTTGTATTTTCATCACATATAATATGTTATTTGCTTATTATTTATTTTAAAACATGATTAAAATAAATAAGTTTTTGGGTCAACCAGCCTCAAACTAAAAATGGCCCATTTTTCCTGTTACCTGATCCGCATGAGCAGCTCATTTTCTGTATCTACTTAATTGCACATCATTGCTACCAAAACTTTGTTCTGTTTGATTTCTTTGCAGACTGAGTGATAAATGACTATTTTTTGTTTCAGTCTGCAGCAAAGTTACTTTTATGCCAACCAGATATAGCCTGTTTTGCGAAGTTAATGACAGGTGGCATGATACCATTGGCTGTTACTTTGGCAACAAATGACGTTTTTGACTCATTTGTTGGTGATTCAAAGGTATTATTGATCTTTCCCGCATCATTGTGCTTGTTGCTTTAAAAAAGCTGATTTGTACTTTTTGTGGCAGCTTAAGGCTCTTCTACATGGACACTCGTATTCAGCGCATGCTTTGGGTTGTGCAGCCGCTTGTAATTCCATTAAATGGTTCAAGGACTCTCTAACAAACCCTAATTTAATTGCGGAACAGAATCATTTGAGAGAGGTACTTAGAAGCATGATTATATTTTCTCTGTTTTCGGCTCCCCCTTCCCCCTATTTGCTATGCCTATGGGTCGAATGGTTTAGCAGTCATCCTAAGTGCATTCAAATGCATAAATACTAGGGCTGTCAATACCCGAAACCCAACTTGAAACCGACCCGAAAAAAACCGGGTTAGGGTTGTGAAATCTCGACCCGTCAACCCGCCAACCCACTAACCTGATTTTTTTTGGGTTGGGTTCGGGTT
>JAOEHQ010045097.1:0-11943 GCA_025447715.1 Asclepias incarnata
CTTATTATTTAATATCCATATTATTTATATATTAGTTAATTATATATTATTTTTAAAATACATTATAAAACATTTAGCCACTCCATCTTTCACAAAAAAGAACTTAACCAATCGTTACTCTCATTTCACGTCTCGCTGCCGCCACCATCGTCCAGCCGCATTGCGCGAGTAATTTTCTAGGTACTATAAATTGGAATAACATAACAATACATGTTAATAAATTCAAATTAAAAAAAAATTATACCATAAAACCACTGTAACTCTCTCTTACACAATTATTACGGACACCTCCATACAAATCCGGCGATCGACGAAGCTGGACACTGTCACCTCCAATCTTTTAGCCATGTATTCTTGCTAAACAACTTGAAACACACCTGACTTCCATTCATTGACACATTTATAATTATGCACCAATATACTAAATGAAGATTGAGGCATTCTTAAAGCGACATGTGGCGCTTTGATTGATCGACACGTTTCTTTTTGGCTTTTAAAATTCTCTACCAATTTTTTCTTATAACAAATTTCCTTATTTACATATTAATAATGTTATTATATATAACTCTCCCGTCCCATTTTAAATGTCTTAGTTTGTCTTAGTTTCTTATATTAATATGTAAATGTCTTAGTTTCTTTTTGGCTTTTAAAATTCTCTACAAATTTTTTCTTATAACAAATTTCCTTATTTACATATTACTAATTTACATATTAATAATGTTATTATATATTACTCCCCCGTCCCATTTTAAATGTCTTAGTTTGACTTGTGAAATCTTTTTTCTTCAACTTTGACCGTAATTATTTTTGTGTTTTTTAATATAATAATTGATGAAAAATTATATCAATAAAAAGACATTTAGAACCCAATCCATTCGTATATTTTACAAGAAGTATTATATGACACAATAAAAAATATTCACGGTCAAAGTTAAAAAAGAAAGATATAAAAAGTCAAACTAGGACATTTAAATTAGAATGGAGGGAGTATTTATTAGATATTTCGATATTAATATTATATATACTTTTTTAATTTATATAATTCCAAATTTATATAATCTTTTACATTTAATAAAAATCTAATTTGAAAGATCTAATTTTTTACATTAAACTTTTTTAACTTAAATAATAGTCATCCCTTTCTCATGCAAATCACTCAATAGTGTTATCACCTTATCTCCGATAATGATTAATTTTCATATTTAACAAGTTTTTATTAACTTTTAATTGCAATTTATAGTTATCGTATGTCAATACAAGTTCTATCCACTAAAATATATATATATATATATATATATATATATAATCAAACATGACATGATTATATATGGATTAATAATATTTAGTTAATAACCTAAGAATTGAATTGTGTGTCAGCAAAATACAAAGTTTATATTTTATAACATTAAACATACATGCTTATGAAACAAAACACTATAAACATATATTAATACAAACCGTGCATCACGCACAAGTATTAAGACTAGTTTTAAGACTAAATGAAAGAGAATGTGAGTAAGAAGTGGGTCTCAGTTGTTTTATTATAAAAAGAAATTGTATAGCTTTTCAAAACCCCACAATTTACATAACTTTATATAAACACACATTTCATAAGTTTTGTTAAATTCGTAATCATCAAACAAATAACTACGAATACTTTCATATCCATATCTTTATTCTCATACCCTCATACCAAGCACACTCTAAAAACTTACGAGTATTACATAAGGAGTATAATCATTTTTCTGATCATTGATCCTTTATAAGTACTCCGTACAATATAAACTGGAAGTATTAAGAGGTGAATACTTTGCAGTAATACAATTAGTTAGAGAAACAAGTCCCAACGAGTGAAAAAACAAAACACTCGGATAGATCATAAACCTATGACAAAATTGACAACAGCTAGAGCTCTCTTTAACCTCCACCCAAACTTTGGGTCAATAATATCCATAGGTGTTTAGGCGTACTTAATGACGTATTTCGAATAACAACTCCAGCTCATCATACAAGGGTGAATGTCACTCGGTGTAGACTAGGTTGTCTTAACCGAGCTCTCGTTACAGCAGAGTGGCTTTTTTAGGAAAAAAAACCTCTTAGATGCGCCAGCGCCAGCCAAGACTCGAACTCGATCTCATCTAGTGGGTAAAAACCCCAAACTTACCCAGTTGATCTGGAATCATTGTCAATAATTAATTACTGTAGATATATATAATTAAAGTTTGGTAAGCTAAAATTTATTAACAAACTTTAATATATTGAAACGAATACAGTTTATATCAAGTAGTCTTTTGTTATAAAAAATATGTACTCAGGATTTATATGCCAACAAGAATGCATGATATTTAATAGCATTTTGTTAGATATCGTCCTGATAAAAAAGTATTGTATGTAAAATTAATTGTTTCAGTCATTTTGTATAATGATTAGAAAAATTCTATTTAAGAGAAGTATTTTTCTTTTTGGAAAATGTTAAATACAGTCATAAGGAAATATTGTACCTTTCCATATCAAAAATCCATCGATGAATTTTATGGTAAGTGTATAATTATTTTAAGCACGTTAACTTCAGTCTTGTAGTTAGCAAGACCCTTTCTTTTTTATACTCGTAATAAATTAGTTTTAGAGAAATAGCTCAAACTTAGGTATGAAGTTTACAAAAATAGAGTGCCACTAGGTACTCTTCAACTTGAAATAAATGAGAAAATAAAAAGCATGCTTATGTACCTAGTTAATTGACTAAATATATCTGTTCAAGATAAAATAAAATTGATTAAATATACATACCGTTTTGTACCTCCTTCGCCGTTCAAATGAAAATTCATTTGTTATTCTATTCATAAGAAACAAAAAGAAATAACACAAAAGCAAAAACCAAAGAAGTTAAGAAGCTTTGACAAACTTTTATAAATGCAATTTTTTTTTCTTGATTATGTTTAAGAAAAAGTATCTTAACCAGCACCAAAATGATATAGTGGTTAAACATTCTGACATTTTATAAAGAAGTCTGATGATCGAGCATGCGTAAATAAATATTTTCGGGCAGCCATGAAAAGTGTGTAAAAATAGTTACTGGATATCTTGATTAGACTGTATGCATTTAAGTTAAAAATTCATTATTTTCTGATTATCTAAACAAAAAACCTCATTTATTTAACTTTTTAAAAACGTTGTATATCCTACTGCAAAAATGTACCAACTGTACCATCCACACAAAAATGTGAGTATTTTAAGTATTTGTTACAATCATATCATATCATTCAAGATTTTGAGTGTAATGGGTTATTTACTTATTTGTAAAAGAAATGAAAAAGAGTGCAGGATTAGAGTAACATATTAAGTCGAGTTTTGATCAAATTAACCAAATGGTTTTTAGTGCATAGAAAACCTTGTGTTGCATTAGCTTAATTTTTAAACCATGTAGCTAAAAATATTATTATTAAAACTAACGTTATAACCGGCTATTGGCCGGAAATAACAAATTGTACTTTGGGAAAAATGAGTATAGCTAACTATATGATCTACTGGGAAAAAAAACACGAATTAAAAAAAAAAGAAGGTTAAACAATGCACCATAAATTTTAAAACACAAAAAAACAAAACACAACGCTGACGTAGACCAATCAGGCTTTGATGCGAAATTGTGATTACGAATGTGATAGAAAACGGAAAATGTTTTGTACCAAAAAGGAAATCAGAAGTTAAAAGCAAAAATGAAAACACGGTAAAAGGTTGGTGGCCAAATTATATAAGAACAAAGAGTATGAAGTAGAAATAAAAACATGGTAAAAATTTGATGATAAAACTGTAAATGGTAAAAGGTTGTTAGGTAAATTATAAAAAACCAAAATTTTAGTGGCCAAATTATAAAAGACCAAAAAATAAATCAAAACTTTAATGGCCAAACTAAAAAAAAAAAACAAAACTTCACTATTCACCCGATATATTTTAATTAGGGTATATGCCAATAAGAATTATGTTCGTAACAAAACTTTAGTTGTTTGAGTTAGCTTATTTCTACATCCTATTAAAAATTATCCACCTTGTTGAAAGTTATGTAAATTGGGACATGCGAAATGTCTAGACTACCCTTAATGAACCTAAAGACTTATAAGGAATTATCCAATTTGCCCTTAATGAACTAATTTGCACCTTAAACCCTATTAAAATTTATCTCCACCTTGTTGATGGTTAATTACATTCTTATCTCTACTCCCTATTAAAATTTATCCCCACCTTGTTGAAAGGTACATAAATTGAGACATGCGAAATGCCTAGACTACCCTTAATGAACCTAAAGACTTATAAGGAATTATCCAATTTGTCCTTAATGAACTAATTTGCACCTTAAACCCTTATCTTACAAATTTACACTCTAAACCCTTATCTTCTAAAATATCTTCATTATCACCTTTACATCAATTACATTAACATCAACTTACACCACTCAACGCCGACGCCGCCACCAACAGATAGTCGTCGCCATCGCCATCGCCGCATTGTGCAGGTATCATGCTATTATTAATAAAAAGAAGATCTTGATATTTTTGAATGAGATGGTAATTATATTGGGGATTTATACAACACCAAATCATCACATATATCATAAAATATAATTTTTAAAACAGATTATACAAACATTTAAAAACATATTTGGCATCGTATAACAGGGTAATTTATATGGTTTACGAACTACATCTCATAAAATGAATTATTTGATTCTTTTTACTCTATCTGCATCTATAATTCATACAATTACTTGCACAAATCTTTTATCTTGTTGCTAATGTGTCAATCAATGAAACAGCTATAAATTTTAATACCTGAACTCGATCGCCAGTTATTTACTACGGTTAACAAATAAACAAGATATGTGCACTAGTTTTATACGAATAATTATAGGGGAAATCATAGGTGCTGCAACTGTCCTCACACCCAAAGAATTCAAGGTGTACATTTAATAAACTCATAAATCATTATCTTGCTCTTGATATACCCATATAAAAAACTAGTGTATATGTACATCGTCTCTCTTTAACAACGTTTAAGCCTTTTCTTTTATTTATCTGTTAAATTTTTTTTACAAACACAAACAGATATAAATAGAATATAGAATAAGTGTTTGGAAATGTATCACGTATCTAACTTAAAATGTTTATATTGAATGCATTTAACTTTCAAATATTTTAATTATATGTATCCGGTAGTATTTTTCTAGACAAATACAATGGTGGGGTTAATTGGCTAGGAAAATAGTTGAAAATGATTACAAGAATATTTCAATTAAACTGTACACATATGAATAAAAAAGACTTAACATCTTCAAGTAACCCGCACATCAAAATCCACATCTGTTTATCCGTTTATCCATAGGATAAATACAAGCATGTGAATTATTACGTGGTATGTTTTAATTTTTGTCTGAAACTTACGATGCTGACAACCAGTTTTTAATATGTTAAGAGGCTTGATAGTAACATTTTTAAGTATATAATATATAACAACTTGAGATCAAAATCTTTTTGTATATCTAAAACGATAGTTTGATAAGTTTTCGAGGAATTAACCCAAAAAGTATAATAAAATAGTAATAACTTATTCAATTACTTCGTTCATTCCATTCTATCGTTATTAGATCAACCAAAGGTAAAACATTTTAACGGATCGACTACCTTTTTTTATATCGTACGGAACACAATAATATCTCCCATATGCACACACAGACACGTACACTCACACTTGTCTTTCCATCACACACAAACACACACACACGCACACTCGATCTGAATCAATCAAATGGCCAGCCTATGGCGAGCCGTGATGGGTGAACCACAACAATCCACCGAAAACCACGATGGGGTCGAATTCTGGACAGGCCCAGAACGCACAGGGTGGCTAACTAAACAAGGCGAATATATCAAAACATGGCGTAGACGTTGGTTCATATTAAAACAAGGAAAACTGTTTTGGTTCAAAGAATCAATAGTAAACCGTGGATCACGTCCACGTGGCGTCATACCAGTGGCTTCATGCTTAACAGTTAAAGGTGCTGAAGATGTTATTAACAAACAGTTTGCATTTGAACTGTCAACTGGCTCTGATACCATGTATTTTATCGCGGATTCTGAAAAAGAAAAAGAAGATTGGATTAATTCGATAGGACGCTCGATCGTTCAACATTCGAGGTCTGTTGTTGCTGATAATGAGATCCTTGATTATGATCATGCATGCTAATAGTAATAGATGATCGGTTTAATCATTTCTTCTTAATTATGTTTTTTAATGATATGTTTTTTATCATGTGTTTGATGATTTATGGTTGTTTGAATTATTGTTTTTCTGGTTTAATGATTATAAATTACCTTTTAATTACTTTACTTCTGAAGAGTTCTTATTTTTAGATCTTAGAATTTATGTTAAGTTGGTGATATTAGTAATTAGTACAGTAATTACTAATTAGTAAGAATCACATCTCCCCCCATACCTCGTGAAAGACGAGATTGATTAACTGTTTATCTTGATCTTTCTAATAAGACTATTGGGAGTGGTGAAAGCCCCTTAATGCCCCTGTGTCAGCTTTTTTTTGTTTTTTTTTAAATTTATATTATTATTATTATTTATATTGTGTGTGTGAGTGTAACAAAGGAACGCTCGTCCCCAATGGAACGTGACACTTTTTTAATATAAAAGAACGCCCATTGGGGAGGCGTTCCGGGGTCAAAAAGTGCAAAAAAAATGCCCCCACTCCCATTGGTCACACTAAGAGTATTGCTTTTTAGCTTTTGGTGGGTAGGAATATATAAGAAGTTTGAACAACCCCAAATAGTGTCAAACAAGTTAAAGAATAACCCAAAGAACACTCTTTCCCCATGGTTCTTCTTGTCAACGTCAGCATATTACTTTTTTCTTTCATATGCAAGATCTGCATGTACATATATTAGGATTATAATCAGTTTTTTCAAATACATAATTTCCTTCCATTTGATCAAGTCTATGCTAACGTTCAAAGTTTTTGAACGAGGAAGCTCATCGGTTGTTTCGCACATATTTTACAGTAAATTTCTATCTTTATCTATCATGACAATAAGCTTGGTCAAGAATTAGGATTATTCATTAAACCATAGATTTGATCCCCACATTGTCACCAAGTCGAATGCCTTAATTGAAAAGGTCTAGAATATATGAGTATTCGGTCTTTGTTTGTATACTTTCTATATATATAATAATACTAGCAGCCAACGGTGGTTGAACGATATAATGGATTGTTATATGCAATTATTGTGTAAGGGAACGCTATAAATTGGTGGTAGTCATTTGATAAAATGTATAGATTTGTTTCCAGAAAAATATATAGTGGTCGTGCAAGGAGGATATCAGAATCAACAGCTTGTACAACAAACTTTAATTCAACGGAAAGAAAACGTTTTACTAGTGATTCATCTTCTTCCTTTACTGCTTCGCAAGGTACAAACTTGATCATGGCTTTGATTAAACAACCTTATTATTTACATCTTCTATTGGTCGGTGATTTTAGCGTCAGTAACATTCTACCTGCGCTATACAACGGGGTTTACATTTTTATTTTAACCGGAACAATTTTAATTTTATTATATCAGTGTCAATTATTTCGTTTACGCGTTAATTTATTATGATGGTAAATATGAGATGGTAATATATTTGACAAACACACTATAGGTTGAGATGATAATAGTAGTGTCGATTTTTCATACCACATAATTTTAATTGGTTTTAATAATGTGTAACTTAATAATTTAGTCATTAAATGTGTTATTAAAAAGAATAAAAGATGTAACAAATTAAAATTTTCATACAACGTAATTTTAGATGGTTCTATCGAACGCAATTAAATTGACTAGCTAAATAATAATCTTATTTAGCTAAATAATCTTATTTTTGGACCCAATAGTTAGGCATAGTTAGGCCTAAGTGTGAAAGATTTTTTTCATAATGTTTGGCACGTCAAGAGGTTTTAGTAGGATGCTCACGGCCTTTGAACTCGGCACGATAAAGTATTTTTCTGTTATTAACATACAAATTTGGACCTTGTTTCAATTTTGAATCATACGTAAGTAACACATGTAATAAAGTAGTTTATCTTTTGTGTGGATCAATTCATTCAGACTTGAAAGATAAAGCTACAAGTGTATTCCAAGTTAGATCTACAATA
Source organism: Asclepias incarnata (assembly GCA_025447715.1). NCBI lineage: Eukaryota > Viridiplantae > Streptophyta > Magnoliopsida > Gentianales > Apocynaceae > Asclepias > Asclepias incarnata. The sequence continues at coordinate 8,189 of JAOEHQ010045097.1, forward strand.
AATATGGTAATGAACGCGATAAAATCGTCAAAGGTTCCAGCAAATGAAGTCGATCAGGTTGATATGCTGAATGCCACTAATGATGCTTATGAAGGAGTTATTGTGAATATTAAAGATAAAATGGATGAAAATGTCTTTATCACTCTACTTCAAACATCAATATCCCAATGGAGGCTGCAGGTAGTTTATATGTTTTCCGAATTGTCACTCTAATGTTTTTTTTTCCATAAACCATTTAGAATATTTTATAAAAGGTTTTATATATCTTGCAGGGGAAGAAAGGAGTTTGGCTAAAACTTTCTGTTGAACATGTAAATCTTGTTGAACCTGCAGTTAAGGTAAATATATCTATCTCTATACTACTATACAAACCATGGGGTTGGTTATTATAAAACAAATATTAAAGTAAAACAAGTAGGATAAGATCTTGACCATTTGACCATGATAAAATTGATGCACGAAGATTCATAGACACAAGTATACACAATGATGCACAACGATTTTCATGATGCACAACGATTTTCAATTAAGTAAAAAAAATTGTTTTATTTGTTTTACTTTAATACTTGTTTTATTTGAACCAGAACCTATAAACCATTTACCCAACTAACATTTTGATAACCCCAAAATGTCCTTAGACTTGACCAAAAATACCCTTAACGAATTAACTTACAACATCTATCATTTAACTCCTAAAATAACTACACTACACCCTCTTACATCAATGACCACCACCACCAATCGCCGCCACCACCACCACCAGTCGCCACTACCACGCCGCCGCCGCTACCATCAACGTCGCTACCATCGTCGCCGTACCACACAGACATCCATCTAGTTATAATAAGAGTTTGCTTCATACATTTGAAGAAATAAAACCGAATGTGGTAAGTTATGTCTAACTGTGATTGGTTTGCCAAACTCATTTAGGAAGGATTTCGGTACCATCATGCCGAACCAACATACTTGATGCTCGTGTATTGGATTCCTAAAACTAATAATACGCTCCCACCAAATGCTTCCCACCGAGTTGGCGTTGCTTCTTTTGTCGTGAATGATAAAGGGGAGGTTGGTTTCAATTCTTGCATTCATCACGCTTCTGTTTTCTAATCACTAAACTAGAAAATTTGATGTAAGCAATGATATATGCTATGTGAAGTTGATGTTGGATTGTGTTTTAGGTTCTTGTAGTCCAAGAGAAAAGTGGAGCGTTCAAAGGCACAGGAGTCTGGAAATTACCGACTGGTGTTGTTGAGGAGGTATGCACTATATTTTTCGTTAGTTGTTTGCTTTTCTTGTTTTCCTTTCCAATGAGTAGTAGGAACATAGCTTGCAATTAGGGGTGTGAAAATGTCACTTGGAGTCTTGGACAAACAAAACCAAAGGACCAAGCCGGACCAAATAAAAAACTATGCTTCATCAGTATAATTAATCAAGTATTCTGTTCGCAGGGTGAAGATATATGTGCAGCTGCAATTAGGGAAGTCAAAGAAGAGACTGGGGTATGTATTCTGTACTATGATGTATTATCAAGAGAGTTATAGAATATATTAGAGGTGGCAGTTGGCGTTGTATCAACTTTCAACCATTTATATATAAATGGGAGAAAATCAGTTATGTTTTATCTCTAACGGGTCAAATAGCTCTGTTAAAATGGAAATGGACAAAATATGTATTAATATTCTGATAATATCTTCTTCTTTTTTTTTGTAATCATATTCAACACGCTACTTACGTATTTTGAAAGTTGGGACAAAAGGCGTTTATGGTCAACTTGTACAAAAATTTACCCACCTGCTAGACCCTGTCCCATTTTGCCACCTTTATAATGTAGAACCAGTCATCTTTATAAGTTGATTCAATCTAAAAGCTTTGCTTCATGACCTCTACAGATTGATACAGAATTCATAGAAGTCCTTGCATTCAGGTAAGAAGCATAAAAAAAAATAAAGTAGCAAAACACTTTTAACTCTTAAGCTTAAGTTGACTTGTAATTTGTAAATATGAATTTACAGGCAAAGCCACAAATCATTCTTTACAAAGTCGGATCTAATGTTTGTTTGTATGTTAAAACCCAAATCTTTGGATATCGAGAAGCAAGATTCAGAGATTGAAGCGGCGCAGGTAACACCAGTTATAATCCATTACTAAAAACGCTACTTATCCCTTCATCAAAATCACCTTTCTACGATTGAAATACATTCATGAACTCACCTGACATTCCGACCCATTATTATTCTTGCAGTGGATGCCAGTGGACGAATATGCCAGTCAGCCCTTTGTAGTAAAGCACAAATCCTTCGACTACATAGCTAAAATATGTATAGAAAAAAAAGATAACAAATATGTTGGCTTCTCTGCATTGCCTACAGCAACTGCTACCTCTGCTAAGAAGAGCTATTTGTACTCTCATTATCACGATCAGTGACCTGATTCCCATATTCAACAAACACTAACAACGAAAAACATTCAAAATTCTTTATTGTTGATAAATCTCAAAAATGGAAAATGGCTAGAAAAGCTCACCTTGGTTTTACTTTGTATTTAGTATATGAATGAAATATGTACTTTTATCAATTATCATATTATTTGCACACTTTTACAATTTTTGAGTTCAACATGGAACTGAAGTCTAAACACAGTTGAACCAACAAGTGATCCGTAATCAAAATATTCAAGTGTATATTGCCAAGATCGTAAAGAGAGAATACAATACCAAAAGTTACTGAGTTTCATAACTCTAAAATATTGCAACAAATAACTACATGATACTTTATACAAAAAAAAAAAAAAAAGTTAACTATACACCAAAAAAATGCACACGGAAGCTGCTGATGAAGTTCGGTCATCTCTTCTATACAATTTCCACGGTAAGAAATTAGTAATAAAGAAAAATAAAAAATTAGTAAGATTACCTCAGAAGTTGCATGGTAGTGAGGGAAATTCACTCTTGGTTTACCTGCATAAGCAATAGACCCTTCAGGCATCATCAAGCATTCCACCTTCATGCATCAACAGGCATTTCACCTTCAAACCATAACTTGTACCTTTCATTAAATAAGCTATCTTTAAAGTTGTTGGTCAAGTGGCTCGTCGCAATTTGCTGATATGTGCAGTTTTATCTTTCTGATGATTATCATGCTTGTGTATCTTCATCTCGGTTGCCACATTGTTAGCTAGGTGGCAAAGGCAAAATCTGGTAAGATGGCATGCTGACGTGCAAGTGATCGAATTGTATGCAGTCGATAGTGGAGAAAATAATACTACAAGGCTGTATACCAAGTCTTAATAGAAAGTGGCCCCTTAATGATCCTGCTTGTTTGTTCTTGTTGGTTAGTTTCCTTTTCTAATTAACCTATCAGAAACCTCAAGAATGGTTATGGTGATGATGTATTAGCATCACCACCAGCTGCAAGTGAAATTGCAATCCGTCTTTCTCAATATCCATGCACCCCTCTATCTGGAAAAGTGAAATATCTGCTGCTGCACCACCACAGTGTGAAAGAAGTGAAAAATTTAGTGACACCACCTCCAGTGGCACCTGTAGACGACAATTGTCCGCCTCCAGGTCGTGCCATGTTCTGCCAAAAGTAATCCCCTAATTCCATGCTTTATGGTTACACAACCTCAAACCAATAAGAAATTTTTTTGGGTAAATAAACCAATGAGAAATTATTATTTTTTTGAAAGGTGAATTTCTTTATCAGTGCTTCGTGTCGCGGTTCGACAGCGGGAGGTCTAGCATACGTTGTCTA
>JAOEHQ010045108.1:0-11941 GCA_025447715.1 Asclepias incarnata
AAATTGTAATTTTTCGAGTTAAGACCTAAAACTGTAAAAATTGACCACTTCAGGGACCAAAAATGTAATTTGTCCTAATAGTAAAGTCAGTTTGGATATCTGGCGTTTCTCAAACGCCACGCGGTAAATAACTCAAAGTACGCCCTTTTAACTGACTAGATTAATTAATAGTTACGGACTTTTTTTACGGTGTATCTCTATCCTTTTATTTCTTTTTTCTATGTCTAATGTTAACAAGTTTTTTTTAATAAATTTTTTTCCTATATCATATTTTTATTAATTTTTAAGTTTAAAATAAATATAATTCATCCAAAAAATCTTTGAAGAACTTTTTTAACAATTTACAGTATAAAAAGGAATAAAAGCAAAATAATTATTGTTTTAAAATTCAATTGAAATAAGATATCAATTTATCAAACTTTGATTTTGTCTAAATAATAAACAAAATTAAACCTAAAAATTATATATATTATAAAAAGTTATTTTAGTTAAATTTTGATAATCATGACGTTATTTCAAATCCATAATTTTTCCATTTAAATTTTTTTATAAAAGACTACCAACAACAAAAGGCTACCAACTAATGTCACTAGAAAAATGTGCATTTTTGGCATCACCAAAGTGCTTGACCCTGAGGTTGATGGGCTAGGAGCCCGAGACATTGACTCAATATTGATAACAAGCTTCATGTTTCTTAGCTCACTATGCTTCCGATCCGAACACCACATGATGTACCATGCATTTCCTCCCAGGGGTGCGTCATAAGGGTGAGGGGAGTCCTAAGGGCGTGAATGTGGTACCGACATTCGATATCCGGTATCTCCGACCCTGTATCGAAAATTGATATACTAATATCCCCAAAATTGGTACCACCGCATCGATGGAGAGAGAATCGGTACCACTACACCTTGCTTCTTTGACTTGTATTGTACAAGTGTTAAAGAAATGCTCCACCCCCATCATTTTGGTACCAAAATTTACTTCACTCCCTTTGATTTGGTATGGTTTTGCATGATTTTGGCAAGACCACATGACAACTTTTCATTGGTTGTGCTATACCATTTTTTGACAAATTGGTAAGGACTTCCCTTACCATAACGGTAATCACATCATTTCCACTAGTCAAACCGCAATTAAGAGATGACAAGGTGCATTAATTGTTAAAAAGAAGAACTGTTAACTCTCAAGACACTGTGTTTACCACATTGATAGTTGTTAAGTATAAGTTTACACTTAAATTCTAGGAGGTTGATCTTACTTGAGAAAGGATTGAGGTTCTATATGTACTTGTTGGCGGTTCCTTTATGGTGCAAAGCTTGGAAGATACTTTACGCCATGATAGGTTTTACAAAGAAAAACATACAAAACTTCCAAGAAATACAAGAAAGAGAGAGATACAGTGCTTTGCCAAATATTTTCTTCATTCCTTTTTGAAAGCAAAGTTACAATATTTATAATAACAAAATAAACAACTAACAAGCTAGTGGGGGTTGGTAGTTTTTGTCTACCTTTCCCACGAACCTAACTAAAGACAGAAACATGATAAAGATCATGTCTTCAAATGCTTGACATGAAATTCCACTTTATTCTTGGAAACTTGAAAACATGTTGTTGACCAATTCATAGTTGTAGACTTGTAGGATGGCTGGTATCAATACTCTCGACCTTAAAACAAGCCTTGTCCTCAAGGCTTACATTTGTGTAGCTTGGTTTCTAGGGTGGCTTGTGTGTGGGTTGGATAAAAACAAACTTGGGTGGCTTACATTCGAGACTAGGGGGAAATGTCTTTGACCATTGACAACATAATCGTTGGTTGTGATTAGCTTGAAGTTCGTTGGTTGAAAAGTGTTGTAATGGTAGTGAGACAGGTTGGTTTGGTAGGCTCGAAAACGGGGCTGGTGGTTTTGATGGTAAGAGCAGAACTCCTTCATATGCGAACTTATCATTGGTGAGCTTGACGGGTTTGTAAGTTGGTTGAGATGTTCGCGGGCGAAAGGTTGTTAGCATTGCGGTAGTGAAGTACTTCCATATATGTGAGCCATTGAGGACCACAATACCAAGAAAAGGGTTCATCATCCAAGAACTCAACAACATATGGAAACTTTTCTTCTTCCTAAATTGAATAGATGGAAAAATACCGTTCAACATCACAAATCCACCTGGTAGGATTGGAACCGGTAAAGCGAGGTAGAGACACGGAGGGCTCTGGTTCTTCCAAAGTCATGAAGGCTAAGGCTCAATAAAAGCACCAATTGATAGGTTTTACAAAGGAAAACCTACAAAACTTCCAAGAAATACAAGAAAGAAAGAGACACGGTGCTTTGCCAAATATTTGTTCATTCCTTTTTGAAAGCAAAGTTACAATATTTATAATAACAAAATAAACAACTAACAAAGCTAGTGGGGTTGGTAGTTTTTGTCCACCTTTCCCACGTTCCTAACTAAAGACCGAAACATTCAAACACATGAAACATGCTGAAGACCATGTCTTCAAATACTTGACATGAAATACTACTTTATTCTTGGAAACTTGAAAACATGTTGTTTACAAATTCATAGTTGTAGACTTGTAGGATGGCTCGTATTACGCCACAAAGTATATTGTGAGTGTTTGTGTGTGCATTTGTCATGCCTTGGTTGGGGATCAAAGCTAGGTATTTATAGAGGTTGGGGAAGGATCCAGAAGTTGGTCCCCCAAACTATGACGCCGGCGTTGCAGAAGACCGTTATTCGGTGCGTAGTGTTGCTTGTGCAGCCTCTTGTCTTATGTGAGAAGTGGGGGACAAAGTCTAAGAGGTATTCAGGCAGATGTCATGATTGTATTGAGCGTAATTGTCCCATTCACGTGGTTAGTCCGCAGGCTGCTTGGTAGATGGCTCCGGCGTACACATTCGGCTACTAGTGGTCCGCAGGCCCCTTTGCTCCGGCTATAGGCTATGACTGGGGGTTAAGTCGATGGTACATTGTCAATAGTTGAATATTGTAGCAAAGATAACCCTTAAGAATGAATCACGGATAATTAGAATAAGATGATTTATTAAGAAAAAGAAGTACAATATATGATAAAGGGTTTTGTTCATGTATCACCAATACAATACTAATGTAACTCAAATTGTTTAGCTTGGTAATCGAAGTCTAGTGTCCAACCACTTTCATCTCCAACAATGTATCCGGTCGCCAAAATTGAGGTTGCAAGAACAAGAACCGTTGCTAATGAACAGGATATATGGTCCTAGGAGATATAGCCATTTTCAGAAGTGTTTCAAGATCTTAAAGTTCTTCTAAATGATAATTACGAGTATATAACTCCCGCAAAAAATGTCCTATGAATTGTTTGATTTTGGTGTGTGATATAAAAATTTGATACTATTGTTGATTATTTATACAATCTTTGGGCCTTTCAAATTTGCGTATTTTGGCCGTGGCTATATCGACGGCATCCACACTGATTGGGTCCAATTTGTAATACTTGTAATGCACTTTAGAGTTTAATTAGTCTTACTATACGACTCCAAACAAATTCCAAGTAGCAATGATCGTCATGCAAATAATTGAAGGGTTTTAATTTAATTTAAAATAGTAATATATTTGGATGTATTCTAAAAACTTATTGATTGCCATGACTTCTCAAAACCACACAATTTGGACACGTTTGGACTTTTAATTAATTAGCATGGAGCATCAGATATACAAATTAAGGCTATATATATATAAAGTGGTCCAAGTTTCTAATTTACATTATGTATGTATGTATGTATGTATTCTTGGAAGAAAATTATATATAATCCCCCGATCGAAGAAAAGGAAAAGTAGTGTTGATGGTGTCTTTTTCTCACGAGATACCCCTTTCAAAAAGCACAGTCCGTCTTTCCATTAAAACAATGCAAACACTAACCACCAGAAATATTAGCCAACTCTCGTGACCACCCCAACTTAACGGCCAACTCACGTAATTGAATGCATATTTATTTATATTGCATGTGAAAGCACACCAAATTAAAATGATATATATGCATTTCACATTAATTATTTGTACGTTACATATGATTAGACTTGTGTTTGTGCATATTGTGTTTGTATCAAGTATAAACAAATAGTCAACAGTCCTTAATTAGTTGCCAAGGGAAAGAAAACTTGCATCCCGGCCTATACTATTAAAGTGTCTTGTTAAGAGTTTCACTTGTAGAGGGAAAAAAATATGGTTAAGGAACGAAATTTTCAAAACCAAACGAATATCCATTTTGTTGATATACATGAAGTACCCGAAGAGGAGGAGGAAGAACAACAACAAGAAAACCAAGCTAATAACAAAATGGCTGAAAAACTACCGGAGAAACGGTTACACAGGCCACATATAATGAAGCTTCGAGATGGCAAAAGAAGTAACGCTCACAGAAGTTTCAGCAGGCAAGTTTCGTTAGAAACAGGTGTGTCAAAGCTTAACAAGGCACATAATGAGATGAAAGTGTTGCCGCGAAGTGGGAGGAGTTTTGGTGGGTTTGGTTCATCTCATGGAGTTGAGATGAATGGCAAGAGATCATCAGGCGAGTTTAATATGTTCAGGACGAAATCGACATTAGGAAAGCAGAATTCTTTCATGTTACCATTGAGAAAAGAAAGTGGGGTTGATCAGTTTCAAAAGAAGGGTGAGGAAGGTGTTGGGCTTCTTGATGAATCTTTTGATAAAAGTGTTCCTGCTGGTAGATACTTCGCTGCTCTTACAGGACCTGAACTTGATCAAGTCAAGGTACTTAACTCAATTAGATAAATTCATTCGTAATCAATTAATCTTTCCAAACAATGTCTATGTAACTTCATATTGCAGGATACTGAAGATATTCTTCTACCTAAAGACAAACAATGGCCATTTCTGCTTCGATTTCCAATTGGTTGTTTTGGTATATGTTTAGGCCTTAGCAGCCAAGCAATACTATGGCACAACCTCTCAATCAGTCCATCCACCAAGTTTTTACACATCCCACCATATATCAACCTTGTCCTTTGGATCTTAGCACTAGCTGTACTCGTGTGTGTCACGACTACATACCTCCTCAAGTGCATATTCTACTTTGAAGCCATTAGACGAGAATACTTCCACCCTGTGCGTATTAACTTCTTTTTCGCACCATGGGTGGTATGCATGTTTTTAGCCATAGGGGCTCCACCTATGATAGCTCAAAAGCCTCTTCATCCAGCCCTATGGTGTGCCTTCATGATTCCTTATTTCCTTCTTGAGCTCAAAATCTACGGCCAATGGCTTTCTGGAGGGAAAAGAAGGCTTTGCAAAGTGGCTAACCCTTCTTCTCATTTATCAGTTGTGGGAAACTTTGTTGGGGCGATTTTGGCTGCAAAAGTTGAATGGAACGAAGCAGGAAAGTTTCTTTGGGCAGTTGGTTTTGCACATTATCTTGTGCTTTTCGTGACATTGTATCAGAGATTGCCAACTAGTGTAGCACTGCCTAAGGAGCTGCATCCTGTTTATTCCATGTTTATTGCAGCTCCATCCGCTGCTAGCGTGGCTTGGGAAGCTATCTATGGGGAATTTGATGGATCTGCAAGAACTTGCTACTTCATTGCACTATTCCTCTACATGTCTCTCGTTGTGCGCCTAAATTTCTTCACAGGATTCAAGTAATACTAGAAATCCACTATGAGCTTATTTTTCTAACGATGAATCAATAGTTTCCATTCAATAATTAATCGTTCAACATTATGTACGCAGGTTTTCCGTAGCATGGTGGTCTTACACATTCCCAATGACTACAATTTCAGTTGCAGCAATCAAATACTCAGAATACATGCCTAGTTTTCAAAGCAAGGGGATCGCACTGACTCTATCATTTCTCTCATCAACCATGGTGTTAGTCCTATTTATCTCTACGTTACTCCATGCCTTTGTTTGGCAGACATTGTTCCCTAATGATCTTGCCATTGCAATCACAAAGACTAAACATATTAAAGAGAGAAAACCGATGAACCTCAAGCGGTGGGCAAAGCAGTCGTTGGTATCAATCAGAAAGAACAATTCAGCAGATAAGCACACACTCGAGATTGAGTAGCTAAATCCATCTATAGCTTGTAATTTTCATACAAGTGTATTAAACAATTGCAAAGTATCACAAAAATGCAAATGGTAGTTTTATTGTAACCAGGGTCCTATTTTTCTGGATTGAATTGATGATCCTATATATATATATATATATATATTATACATTAAATAGCCTCAACTGTTAATATAAAGCACTTTTTATAACCATTAAAATTAGCTAAAAACAGATAACAAGTATGCAAAACAACAAATAATGCTACTTACGTTAAGGAGGCTGACTTGGAAAATACTGGATTCAGGTTCATCCCTCGTGAAGTCAAAAAACAACCATAGAGGCTTGCTTAAAAGACTTGTTACTAACCATAAACTCGAAGGTCAATGCGCCGTGGATTTCTCAAAACAGAGTCCATATATATCTTTAACTATATCTCCTATCATTTAGCAAAAACGGAAACAAATAAACACAAACAAAAATTGAAGTCATTTTGTTAAGACGATTTAATTACAAGTAACTTTCTTCTCTTCGAAAAAAGATATATTATTTCATTACTTTCATTTTCAAAGAAAATAACGACTTAGAAGAAGTCACTTGACCATTCGAAAACCTATAACTGGACGCATCACCAACCAAAAACTCAAAAAGATGTCACTGAAATATGATTTTCTGTTCATCTATATAGTACCAAGTTGATGAAAATTGGAAAATACACTACAATACCATCAGTGTATGTTTTTCTTATGATTAAAACATAAGAAATTTAACGTACTTAATCATGAGTATATGGCAGATCACTAGCAAAGCAATGTGAAAGAGGGCAGTGCACAACCACGAAAGAGGATAACATAACTACTAAATCATGAGTATATATGATCATTTAATATATAGGCCGGTAGTTCATTAATGTTCGGTAGGATGGACTGGAAATGGGATAAGAATTACTTACCTTGTTTGGTTAAGTTGCATGAGGTAGGAGGGGAAGACTTCCATTATCATTTCTTACAAAATGATGAGAAAGGAATTAAGTTACTTTATTTTTGTATTTTTTTTATTTATGGGTTTAATGTATTAATTTTAATTATTTACATCAGGCCGGATAAAGTAATTAAGTCATGTATTTTTTGTTTAACTTTTTTCTTTTTAATTTTGTTTATTTTTTATATTTTTCATTCTTTGTTTGTACCAATTATATTCTCTTTCCAAATATTCATTCTTTTTCTCGCCATTCCAGAACCTAATATATCTTAAAGGAAACACATCATTCACAGTTTTCAGGAAATCTTGCTCTCAATGTTCATAGTGTGATGAATATAACCAAATTTTCTTACTTCCTCGTCAGTTTGCAACTTTCTCAGCTGTTTTCTTGTATAGTCAATCACTCCTACAGTTGCTGCCATCACTAAAAGGAAGCCAACCACCATGCATACGAACTGATATGCAGAGATTGTCTGTACATCTTTGAAGCGTCCACCAATCTTCTGATCATTAAGCCCCAAACAATGCATACAAAATGATAAACTATGGAGTTGGGAGTACGCGGCCTAGGCGGGCCGGGATACTCGGATTGGACTTTTTCTATACAATTAACTGATTAAGAAATGGATTTAAATGATTAATTACAGTTGATTTATAGGGTTTTCAAGTGTGTGTGTGTGTATGAGAGAATTTGAATTTGAATGATTAATTACAGTTAATTCATTCGGTGATAAAACTTGATAACGTTACAAGGTTACAAGTAGATAGGGACCTGATTATTTTATTTTTTTACATTCCATCTCTATTTGTGTTGGCTATGGTTGCTACTGAATCTAATTTTGTCTTTAATTTCAAAACATTATTATTTATTTATTTGTTACATTCCATCTCTATTATTAATCGTGTATGATATTATTAGTGATAGTCAAGATGTGATTAATAGAACATATTTCCAGTAATCTAACCTACCTTTCAATTTTAATTTTTGATCTATAACTAGTTAATGTACGCCGCTTCGCTGCTGATCCAACATGAAGAAAGATAGAATAAATGAATCAGATCTTGACAATCACTAATAATATCATACACGATTAATAATATAAATGAAATGTAATATATAAATAAATAATAATAATGTTTTGAAATTGAAGACAGAATTAAAAGGTTATTGGCAAAGATTCAGCAGCAACTGTAGCGAACAAAAATAGAGATGGAATGTAATAAAAAATAATAATAATCAGGTCCTTATTTATTTGTAACGTTTTCTGGTTTTATCACTAAATGAACAGTACTTAATTATACAAATTCAAATTCTCACACTCACACTTGAAAACCTATAACTGTAATTAATCATTAAAATCCATTTCTTAATTTTATAGAAAATTCCAATCCGAATACTCCCCGTCTAGGTCGTGTACTCCCAACTCCATAGTCGACCGACCTAGGAGCGCCTAGCGACTTCAGCAACCTTGCGTATGATTTATCTTGTTACTTGATATACTCGCAGAAGCATAACTTCATAGTCTTGGAGCAGCAAAATGGGCGGGTTGGATAACATATCAATTGAGCCGTTGAGGTCAAAATGGGTTGGGTTGACCCGTCAACAGTTTCGTTTTTCTTATTTCATTCTCTAGTTCACTAAACTATTAATACTCCATATATATACCCTATAAGTCAATTGTAATTAATCAAATTCATCATTAATTTGATTTTTATATAAATTAAAAAAGAAATAATAATAGTTTGGTGGTTTGATTGGTGGTTGCTGTCATCACCTCCATCACCACCACATGAGCTGTATCTCGTAAAAGAAAAAAAGATAACGAATATCAGATCTATCTCAATTATTTCGTTCATGACAAAAGTTACAATCATTGTAATGGTACTTTCACGCAGCTCACTAGACACTAGTATATAACCATTTTATCAAGTCCTGTGATGGTGGTCGGAGTGGGTTTCATCTCGGTGACTGGAGGTCGGTGATGGTGGTGGTTGGATTTACAGACCCAAACACCCTTTTCTTATTTGAATACAACGACCATATGTTAGTGATTTGATTGTTTGGATTTAATTTGTTTGATTTGAGCTTGTTTGGATATATATTATTTGTGGGTTTGGAGGTTGAAGATAAAAATTTGAGTTAAAATGATTTGATAAATCATTATTAGAACATTGTTTAGTAAAACAATCAGTTTATAAGTTGAGGAGTGTTTTTTTTATATAAATATTTTTAAAGCAACACGAGTAGTGAATGAATTTGGAAATGGAAATATTTTTCTTTTTTTGTTATATGGATAGTAATGATACATGATAAATATTTGGGTTGAAATGGAGAAGAAGAACAAATTGAAGAAGCACATGAAGGAAGAAGAAGCATGTTGAAATGACATAAATCCCCTTACGTGACTTGCATAGTTAACGACAGGAACAAAGGGATTTAACAGAACTCAACCTTACCTTTCGCTTTACTTTTATCTTGGAGAAGGGATTTATGTTGAAATGACATAAATCCCCTAAAAAGTACTACAAAATTAAGTTGAACTTGTGTGACACTGTACATGACCACCTCCAATATAAAGGTAGGTTCTAATGTACTATCGATTGTCAACCTTACCTTTAGCTTTACTTTTATCTTCCACTGCACCTAGATAATGAAAAGAACATAAGATAGTACCTCATGGGCTCAATATATCTATGATCGATCGATGTCCCAATTCTCGCCACGCCATGCGCGCATGTCCAATGTAATATATATATGTGTAGAGAGTACCACTTATCACAAAAGGTTCCATTGGCATTAGTAATTAAATCTTTGTCAGCCTACTAATTAAATTCAAACAACTTAATTGCAATCATATATATGCCCATTGATATATGACTAGTAATTAACAACTATAATTGAAAGTAGGTCGGCCTGGTCTTTTAATCTGACCACAACGTACAATTAATTAGAATGAAGTTATATTAACCCGATCGAGACTTAACAAAAAAAAAACACGTTTAAAAGGCCCGGCCAACTGAAAGACTCTTAACGTACTACTCATAACTTAATTGACATAAATCTCAGGACTATATATGTACTAAAATTAATTAAAATTTGATAGTATATTTTACACAACAAAAGAATAGGAACCATGTACAATAGTAGCTAATTAATAAATGGATTCGATGTGTGTCAATCATGATCGAATTGAAGGCGAAAAGAAGTTATTTGTGCCAGCTTCTTTAATTTTGGGTAGGGGCCGATCGATGAGTATTTCAACCCGGCCTTCAATAACTTTGTTTAAATGTCACACACTCGATCATGTCCCACGATATTTACTGTACTATTTTAGGTGGTCAATCACAGATGATACTCCACTTGAGTAGATTAACAAACTAATCAAGCACAACCACGTACCAATTAAGTTCACTGGTGCCATATATATATATTGTTTAATTTGTTAAGAGATCTATCTATTGACGACGTCGTTATTGGGTTTTTTTTTTTTGTATTACATGACATACGTATGGAAAGATTACACTAATTAAACTGACGATTTTCACGATTAAATTAAACATCACCAAGAGCCAACTATCGTATATATATATATTTTTTTGGCCAACTAATTATATATAACGTACTGTTAGATCAATGGATGAGATGGAAAAGAGGCCATATATGATACACAAGTCCTTTAATTTGCTAAAGGGCCATCCTAGTGACTTTAGACATCAACAAGTGGTGGGGTGGGAAAATATAAAGCTCTAGCTAGCTAATAAGAAAAGCCTGTGATTTAGTGGGATCAGCTGGTTATATGATCGATCAGGAGTAGTTGCAAATAAGTTGTACTTTATAGACCCCCCTCTCTCTATCTATGTATATTATATATATACATGTCCCTGGAAGACGACGTACTCATATATAGTGTAAAATTTTCAAAATTTTCGTTTACTTTTTCTAACATTTCTAGTACCAACTAATTCATTCGGGCGAGACATCGGTTCGGTTCAGTTCATCTTATTATACTTCATAAGTTCGATATAGAAATAAAGTACATAAGGAAAAGGAAATTATTTAAGCATGCTGATATGTAAATGGCTTATACTTTATAGATAAGTTTCGAAGATTCAAATCCTTCCGATTGGGACATGTTACTTTGTAAGCTCTGGATGTACATTTTCTAAAAAAATCATGTATTTTACCGAAAGATAAAACTGTACGTACCCAACAACTAACTATATAAATCTTTTATGATGAACATTACTGTATAATACAACATGCAATTTTTAAACCAACAAAAAGGATATAATTATAACGTACTTTTTTTTTAATAATACTTAGACTTTTTTTAACGCCTACTAAATGTTTTTATTTATGCCCTTGGTTTTAGATCAAGTGGCATTTTGATGGTGAGATAAGGGTCTAAGTTCGAATTTCACAACGGGGTTTTTTTCAAAAATATTGGGTTTCCTCTGTAATTGTTGACTTGGTGTTGAAATATGACCGGGTGGTATCATTGATGGCATGATGATACTCTAGTGGTCCGTCAGTGATCCAAATTAGCCATTAAAAAAAATCTTTTTTATTTATAATTTAAATTTTTTTTTTTTTGACAGACGACTTCCGAATTAAAAACAAATCCCTGTAGTGTTCTTCTATATTACTATATAAAGCATTTACCCCCTCCTTTTTCAACTAAGATTTTGATAACACCAAAATACCTTAGATTTTCTATATCCTTAACAACTAAAACACATGGTCTACCAAAAATACCTTTAATGAACATTAGAAAAATCTAATTAAAAAAATTAAGAAATTGAAAAACCTTTGATTTAAAGATATTGCTCTTTCCTTAACGATCATACCTGTAACGTTATGTTAGATATGTTTTTATGCCTTTTGTATGTTGTTTTGGTTTCTATAATATATCGTAGAT
>JAOEHQ010045119.1:0-11937 GCA_025447715.1 Asclepias incarnata
TGATCATATTAATTAATAAATTAACTAATACTAATTACATCTGTGTCGAGACGTGTGACCCCGTAGGCTTAAACACTCTCCGGACATACGTTCATTTTACGTGATCATATTCCAACACAGTATAAATCCATATGTGCAATAAGTTAATCATTTGTCACATATAAGACCGAATTCAATCCTTCACTACAACAAAAAACCTTTTCCGCGGTGCTTTTTTCTTCGCAAAAAACAACTTTTTCGTCGCAGGCTTGCTAGTAATTGGTCTATTTGTAGGTTAGTTTATCATACTATTGTTGGGTATTGTGAGAACCCTGTTTTGTTCGTAAATATTGATACAAGAGTTGTGTGTTTTATCTGATAATGACTAGCTTGTTCATTTTACATAAAGCTAGAGTTGTTTTATCTATGACAGAAATGAAATTAACAAAAGCATAGGAAAATGTGAAGAGAAAAAGGTTACAAACAAGAAAACCAAAGGAGTATTTCACGTGAGTTTTTGTTTTTGCATGGATAATATGGTTTAAATACACAAGAAGTTGCATGTGAACCATGCAATAACTTCCAAGGACTTAGTTGTCATTTTGACCTTCAAATCTCTTTCACTTCTACTCACTCAAGTTTTCACTATTTGACAAATTATATATATATATATATATATATACACGGAATAACTTAAGTCCTTTCAAAGAAACATGCTTCTAACAAATTTCTTTATAAATATTTTTCATTATCCCACCTTAAAGTTCGTTAAATGTACGCGGACATCCGTCTCGTGTATATATATATATATATATATATAATCCTTTGATTACCGCTATTAATTAAAGGTGCAAACAAGAGTACGGACAAAGGACCCCTTTGATGTGAAAACCTCCAAAGAAACCTTACAAGTACTCATAAAACCACAAGCAAATATCACTTACAAAACACACACCACAAAATAGATTTCAAAATCCAAATGAATAGAAAAGGTTGTGACATTAAAGCAACAGGCATCAATTACACAATCTATACTCAAAAACCACAACCCCCTTTCAATAAGATCTTCAACAAAGACCAACAATTCATTGAATTACAACCCCAACAACTTCATCATCAAGAACAACCCGTTTCCAATCATGACCCGGATCCAAGAGCACGTCGGGTTCTTCGTGATGTAACTTGCCATGCAAAGCCATGGGAGGTCCTTGCCATTGTGGGTCCGAGTGGCGCTGGGAAGTCATCACTTCTAGAGATACTTGCCGGCAAAATCACCCCACAAACGGCATCCATTTATGTTAACCGAAAACCGGTGGACAAATCAAGATTTAAAAGGATTTCGGGCTATGTTACACAAAAGGATACCTTGTTTCCACTTCTCACCGTTGAAGAAACCCTCGTTTTTACTGCTAAACTCCGCCTGAACCTTCCCAAACCCGAGCTGAGTTCCAGGGTCAAGTCATTGATCCAAGAACTCGGGTTAACCTCTGTGGCAAATGCACGGATTGGGAATGATCAAGTTCGGGGGATTTCAGGCGGAGAGAGACGTAGGGTTTCTATTGGTGTCGCAGTTGTTCATGACCCGAAAGTGGTGATTCTGGATGAGCCCACTTCCGGGTTAGACAGTAACTGCGCTTTTCAAATCATTGATATGGTCAAGACGATGGCTGAGACACGTGGGAAGACGGTGATTCTTAGCATTCACCAGCCAGGATTTAGAATCATCAAGCTTTTTAACTCCATATTACTATTAGCAAACGGGACCGTTTTGCACCAAGGAAGTGTTGACGAGCTTAATTGCTGTTTACGACTCATTGGGCTCGTACCACCTCTCCATGTTAACATAGTCGAGTTTGCTATAGATTCGATTGATTCAATACAACAAGAAAAGAAGCAAAAGAGTACTACGAATCTTGAACAAGAAATTAGTTCTTCAACTAACAAAATCACTCAAGGTAAGTTCACTTTACAACAACTCTTTCAACAATCAAAAGTAATAGATATAGATCATGATCAAGAAGATAATGAACAAGAACATGAATACGAACACGAACAAGAAATTCGAGATGAATTCGTGAATTCAAGATTTTACGAAACGGTAATCTTGACTCATCGATTTTGGAAGAACATTTCTCGAACAAAAGAGCTTTTTGCTTGTCGAACCCTTCAAATGCTTATATCGGGTTTGGTTCTAGGCTCCATTTTTTACAATCTAGACATGGACTTAATCGGAGCCGAAGAAAGGGTAGGTTTATTTGCATTTATATTAACATTTTTGTTATCAACTACCGTGGAAGCTTTACCGGTTTTCTTGCAAGAAAGGGAAATACTAATGAAGGAAACTTCATGTGGAAGTTATCGAGTCTCATCATATGCAATAGCAAACGGGCTAGTATACTTGCCATTTTTGCTAATACTCGCTATCTTATTTGCCACACCTTTATATTGGTTAGTTGGGTTAAACCCTAGTTTCTTGGCATTTTCGCGGTTTCTCCTCTTGATTTGGTTAATTCTCTACACTGCAAATTCGGTAGTAGTGTGTTTTAGTACACTGGTACCGAATTTTATAGTAGGGAATTCGGTGATATCGGGGGTAATGGGGTCATTTTTCTTGTTTTCGGGTTATTTTGTGTCCAAGCAAGGTATGCCAAAGTATTGGATATTCATGCATTATATCTCATTGTTCAAGTATCCATTTGAAGGGTTGTTGATGAATGAGTTCTCTAGTGATGAAGGAAGGTGTTTAGAGTACTTGTTTGGAAAGTGTTTGGTGAGTGGTGAAGATGTGTTAAAGGGACAAGGAGGATATGGGAAGGAAGGTAAGTGGAAAAATATTGTGATTATGGTGTGTTTTATTTTGGTTTATAGGTTTATTTCATATGTGATTCTTAGGGTAAGATGTTCCCAAAAGGGACTTAAAGGTGCCCTTCTTTGATTCTTGAACATTTTTAGTCTTAAATATCTTGAAAATTTGGATGTCATATATTGAGTTTGTGTTGGTTTATACTTACTATTTTAATTTCTTTGTTTGTTATTCCGGGTTTTAGTGAATATATATGAAATGTATGTATTAATTTCTATATGTGTGCAATCGAAATGTATCTAATTATGATCTCTAAATTGTTAATTAGAGACGTGGTTTAATACTTTATACTTTAAACTATCCTCATTATATTGATTATCATGAAAGCAAATGAAAAAGCCATAGTCTTAAAAATTTTGTATGTATACTATATTAATTACGTAAAAACAATTTTACATGTTATAAACATTTATATATTCTTAAAAATGTACATTTATAAATTGTAACATCAGTTTAAAAAGTGACAATCGATCAATTTAATGTTCATTTTGTCGACATTTTTGTTAATATAAACTTCCTCTAGAAATGCTAGAAAATTTGTTATAATAATTATAGATAGATGACTTTTGCGCAACAATCATAGATATTAGTCGAATTCTATTTTATAATTAATATACAATTTATAAATTATTTTTTATACAATGATGCACAAATATCAATTTCATCAAGTGCATTAGTTCTTTACACTGATAACCACATCATTTGATAAAAATTTATCTATAATTCGTTAGTTAAAGTGTACCATTTCTCATGTCGATTAAATATTACAAAAACATTTTATATATTGTTGTTTTGACATGCGTCCTGTTATCGTACTATAGTGGAAGTGGATGGATGATATCGATGTGAGGGTCACGGGTGTCAAATAGTTCCAAAGCTCTTGAAAAAACAAGTATATACAATAGTATAATTTATCTTACCTGCCTACTAAAATATGATATATATTATCCGTACTGCAATTTTTTTAAAATAAAATTTCAATTCCCTCTATAGTTTATTAAATGTACATACTGAATCCCGGTATGTGAGAGAGGCAGTACTCAAGGTTGGGTACTGTTACAGTACAGATGATATCTCCATATGTATTTGGGTTGTAATTAAATAAAAACTAAAAAAAATTGAAAATTAAAGGACAAATTTCAGTCACACATTTTTCCCCTCTTCTTTTTCCTCTTCTTCCCCCACCCACCACCACCACCACCACCGTTCTACTGCCTTCGGCACCACCACTGTTCTTAATAACTAAAACACGTGGTCTAACAAAAATATCCTTAATGAATTAATTTACAATATATATCCTTTAAAAAACTACACTACTACCTTTTATATCAATTACTTATACTACTCCCGTCACCACCACCACCACCACCAGTCTCTACTACCACCACCCGTCGCCGCTACCACCATTTCTGCCGCATCTCGCAGGCATCCATCTAGTTTATTTTTCAATCATATATGAAGTGGGTATCTATTTCCACTTCCTTTTTTTCCAAAGACACCCATTATTTTGTAATAAATAGTTGTATATTATGCATAAATTATTATACCTTGAGAGATGTATTTAGAAAAAAAGAGGTAGAAATAAAAGCCCTATATAAACTCATTATACTCTTTTGTTTTTTGTTTATTGCTTGACTTTGATTGAGAGAATATAATCTTTTCTCAAACTATATATAGGAAATCGATGTGATACAATATTAATATATGACTAGCTATATGTTATTGCAGTAAATTCTATTGTTTATGAATTAAACGAAAACCAAAAATAAAAAATAAAAAAGGGCATCCTGTATCCGGAAAATACTTTCACTTAATACTCACATAATTTGGGCATTTTTAAAGATCGAATTCACATCTCCCAACTTCAAATGTGAACTCAAGCTGTATTGGTAATGAGTAACACTATATCTAATGAGTAACAGTGTAACACTATATCTATTGGTAATGAGTAACACTATATCCTTAATGGATTAGTGTAACCCTTTTTATTCCTAAATGTTACTGTGACAACACATGTTGTCACACAAGGTATTATTATTTCTTTATCCATATTCCTTTCCCACAAAAGCATAAACGAAGTTAAGTTATACTTCCACCAATAATTCATGTTCCCGGTCTAGCATTAGGGACGACACTATCATCACAAAAGATAGTATTATTTGTATTTTCATTTTCTTTTTGTAGTAGGTCAAAATGTTGTGGCAGGTCATTAGAAAGTTTCGAATAGGTGTAGCGATAGAATCATGTCAATCAAGTTGGTGAATGAAGAAGAGATGTGAATGTCATCAGCATATACGCACCCGAAATGTCTTTGTAAAAATTGGTGAATGAAGAAGAGATGTGAATGTCATCAGCATATACGCACCCGGAATGTCTTTGCAAAAATTACTAACAAGTTTTCATCGTATGGTCGTTGCAAAAGGTTTTCCATGTTGACGCAAACAACTTTCAGCCACACCCCTTATACGACGACCAGTGACGGATCTAGGATATTCTATCATAGGGGACATGTACCAAGGGGGTTGGATAGTGGGTTGAGCGGATCAACTTTTAGTATGTCAAAACAGGTTGGGTCGAATTAACTCTTAAACAATGTTGTTGTCTATTCAGCCATTCTTAATATCTTTATAATATTTAATTTGTTGGTTGGATCTCAATCAAAGCATAATTTTTGTTGTTGTTTTGTGCTCTAGGCTTCACATATTATTCATGAAGTCTAGCGTTGGTAAAAAAAATGGCATACATGAGAAAACATAAGTTGTATATGGACGTTATTTGTGCGCTACAATTGCTTTTTGTTGAACTAAAATAACATAAAATAGATTGACTCATTGGCAACCATGATATAGTCTACAATCTTTCAATTTGATTTGGTTAAGTTCAAGTTATAAACTTTGATATCGAATATGCTTAAAAGTTATGGAGGAAACATAATCGAAAATCAAGTCGTAAGTTAACATGTATGTATAATCCAGGAGACATAAGTGATAACCAAATCTTTCAAATTAGGATGTATTTGGGAGTAGCATTTAGAAGGTTGTTCACATCGGACAACGAAACAAATTTTTAACTGCATCTTGATACAGAACTTGACATATGCATAATCTTCTCATGCTATTTTGGCTTTCCAAAGCCATGATTATATTGGGTAGGGGGCATGAATATTTTTAGTTGGTGGCAAGCTAATATAAATTACATGTAATAGGATATGTTGGGAAGCCATTGGGGGCCATAACCCCCAGTATTTACTTTGTACATCTGCCTCTGACACCGACCTTTGTGCGACAGCTCGTCGTCACAAATGACTTTTAGCGACCACATTTGTCGTAACAAATTGTCATCATCCTTGTATGTAGCGACCACATTCTGCAATGTGTATCAACGAGGAGATTATGCTTGCGCGTTGCCGCATGTATATTTTCCTCTAATTTGAAAAACAGTTGATTGCAATATTGTGTCTATACTAAAGAAAAAATGACAATTTGATAATAATGACATAATGTTATATACGGACATTTTATTAATGTGAATAACAACAATTCGATAATGATAATATAATGCGTTACATTAAGCAAAACAATGACACTTTAATAATAGTTATATAATATTTTAATATACGTGAGATAACAACATAACAAATAATAATGGGCAAAACCTAATTTTTGAGGGAAAAAAACCCCAATTAGTAGAAGGTAAAACTCAAAGTTAAATATAACTAATCATACAAAGCAAATAACAAATGAAAATTAACATTAGATGAAAGCCCGACTAAAAAAGAAAAAGGCCAAAACAAAAAGAAAACTAAAAAAAGAGCTAAAACCAAAAATTATATATAGTTAATTGTATAAAGAAAAAAATAATAGAAATAAACATTAGTTTAAAGCATGACCCAAAAATAAAAAAATAATTCAAACAGATATTCTGGCGAAAGTTAGATACCGTTAATTGTACAATGCATAAAACAAATGAGAAATAAACATTAGATAAAAACATGACCCAAAAAAAAAAAAAAACCTAAATCCGACATCAATCATAAAAGTTAAATATAGTTAATTATATAAAACGAAAAACAAATGAGAAGTAACATTAAGTAAAAGCATAACTAAAAAAGAAACTAAAATCTAAAAAAATAAAATAATAAAAAAAATAAAATAACCGGACAGGTAGCTATGCAGCAACTTGCCAGCCAACGAACTTTCACTCCCATGAATGAAAAAGCTCTCACATTCAATCCCATGTTTTGAATTGTAATAGGGGAATGATAGCAACACGTATACATGATAATCCTAATAAAAAAAAAAAAAAGAAAGAAACTGCTCAGTGCCGTCTTCCGCGGGTTTTGAGTCCCAATACCTCGACAGTGTATGGGGGAAGTTAAGATGTAGACAGACCTTAGATAGCCATTATTAATTCAGAAACTTCTCATAAAATTGTATAAACTTAATGATATGAGCAACCTACAAAAGTCATCATACGAGCCCATTAAGAACTCATGTTTATTAGGCTAGTCCATGTAACTAAATGGGCCTGGATTGAAGAAGTCAACATTAGCATTATGTAGTTTGCATTTATTCGTCAATATTAAATATAGACACTTTAAGTCATTTACAACAAATATACATATTCTACAATACAATATATATTATATAATTACATAAAGAATATATTATTATGGATGGTTAAAAGTTGTTAGTAGATTTATCACTCCCCTTTTACATAGGGTTATCCTTTAGGCAAGATACATGTTAACATATTTGAGTTCGTGGGTTGACATATTGAAATTAATTAACTTTAACCTAACTTATTAGACGTTTATGTTAGAAAATTCAACACCGACATGCGACCTACTAACTAACCCACGTGACCTGATAAATACATGATTCAAAATGTTGGTAGGTTGGCAAGTTGGTTTTGGGTCAATAAGATTGGTTTTGGGTAAATAAGACTGGTTTCAGGTAAATCCGGTTTGATAATAATAAACAAAAGGTAAGCTCAAATTGTATTAGAATATGACAAGACATTTCATGATTCTAATCCAACCCGCCCAAGTTTTTGTCAATTTGGACATGACCCAACCTAGGAGCCGCATAAATCAAGTACAAATGTGAGCATAAGGACAACTCATTTTCAGTAGGGCTGTTAATGAGTTCGGGTCTGGGTTGGCGGGTTGGCAGGTTGAAAATCTTTGACCCTAAACCAACCCACTAAAAGATTCAGGTCAGAAATTTCAACCCTAACCCACAACCTGTCAACCTGAACCCGACCCACCAACCTAAAGAAAATCGGGTTGGCGGGTCAAATGGGTTGGTGGGTTGACGGGTTGATTTCAGGTCATATGGGTTGTGGGTTGACGTGTTTGTGGGTTGATTTCAGGTCAAATGGGTCATGGGTTGTCGGCTCAAATGGGTTGGTGGGTCGACATGTGAAAAAAAATTATATAAACTTTGGGAGTTTATTATATCATAGTTTGCATTTATTCTTCAAGTTCCTTTGTTTATTATGATAGTCAATATTAATCTCCCGTTTTAATGTTGTGTTCTACTTAGCAAACAAATCCCGGAAGTTGTCTTTGTTCCGATCATTGTGAAAGTAGATAAAGTAATAGTTTAGTAGCTTTTCGCGGGTTTCACCAATGGCGCCATCTTGATCACCATCATGCCCGTCGTCTTGCTCACCCTCATCTCACTCATATTCAAAAAACAAATTTTATTTTAATCAAAGAAGGAAGTAATATGAGTATGTATGGTAGTATGAGAATTTAAATTTATAATTTAAGGGAGGTGAAAATAGAATAAAAGGTTATTTGATTCATATATACATAGATTACATAGATATGAACTAGCATACACATTCTATAAACTACTATTGAAACTATACAACTTGAACAAGCACATGAGTTATGAGTTATATTATAAAAATAATAATTATAAACCGTATAGTCGGGTAAGAAAATTCTCTATAATATCCCATCTTCCAAAATGTGGTTAAAAAAATTAAACACAACTTCCATTTTCAAGGAATAATAAGAAGAAGAGCATGAAGTTACCATTGCTCAATGGAATCGATGCTATCTTGTTGATGATGCAATTGTGTTTCGATTGAATTCGACGAAAATGGCAACATAAATGTTTGATCGCCAAACGTAGCAAAAGGTTGTTGCGAATTCATATTTGTTGTTGCCAATGAATAAACACTAGTTTTGTAAGTTGAGAAACTGTCTTGATGTTGTTGTTGTTGGTCAATGCATTGTTGTTGCTTATTAGGTATATTGTTATTTACTTTGTCACCTTCTAGTTGTTTATACTTGACGAGATAAAGTTTGAGTGGCTCTACATATTCCTCAAACCCTAATGTTGTTATTGCCCAAATTATATCATCACCATTTACGGTTTTTCTCTTTTCCCTTTGACATTTATCCGAGGCTTCTCCTGTGACGAAGCTTATGAACTCTGAAACACATTCTTGGACGGTTTCTTTTGCCTCTTTCGATATCTTGCCATTTCCGGGGACAACCTTTTTCATTATCCGGCCTACATTGGCTATTGGAAGGAAGCGGTCTTGTTCTCTGTTGTTATTGTTGCTAAAGTTGTTATTTCTCGGGCTTTCTGGGCTTCTTTTACCGTGCTTTACGTCTACGATTTCCATTTTTTTAGAGCCGATCACGTTTGTTTTGTTGGTATTGTTTTGGGCAAGAGATTAAATGGCATGAGAAGCATAAAACTAGGCAAGTAAAGAGGTTGACCAACCTTACAATTTTGGTAAATTGGACTCCTTCCTTAGGGTAATTAGGTAATCTGACTATAATTAAGAAGATCTAACAATAATAATATCTATATGTAGAGTAATATGCTTGAATAACGGTCATAATGTAAAAAATGTAAATCTTATGAATGTCGATACATTTAGCTTAAAGAACTTAAAATGAGGGCATGTGACTAGATTCAAGATATGTATAAAACTACGAGTATTAAAATTTGTGTTAATATGGTAAACTGATTCTTCAGAATAATATGTTAACGTTTGTTATATGTTTACTTTTTTTAAACAAACCGCTAATGTTACAACATTTTTACTCTTACTTTTAAACTACTTTAAATATTCCTAAATTCATCGATATACCGGGGATTGAACCCTGGACTTCTTCTCAGGTGGGAACAACCTCTATCAGTTAAAGCTGGAATGGCTTGCGTTATGTTTACTAAATAAACTTCTTACAAACGGTTAACGGCTTATGAGCTTTTTGTCGAATTTCTGTTCATTAACTTACATTAGTGCTTGAAAAGAGCCACTGACCATGATCAATGGGTTTTTTCTTTAACAAATCAGACTCTCTTTTCGGTGAAAACTCTCAGAAAACTGCTTGATTTTGGTTACCTTGATAGTTCTTCTTCGTCCAAATTGAGATGGAATAAAACTGCCCCAATCAAAGTCAATCGCAATTCTTGGAGAATCAGTGTCAATAGACTACCCACCCGTGAGAACATCAATCGTCACTCATCTAAATGTCCTACTTGTGATAGGGCAATTGAATCCACATACCATCTATTCATCCAGTGTAACACAACTATTAAACTTTAGGAGTTTATTAAAAAGTGGTGGAATTGCAACGATCCAATAATATTGTAGACATGAGGATTACGATCATAGTTGTCGCCACGTATCTCGTCATACTTCTTGGCTTTGGCTTTGTGGTATTTGAAAGACGAAGTATATACTTCATCTTTCAAGTACCACAAAGCCAAAGCCAGGAAGTATGAAGAAGTGAAACGTTAATTGTGTAAAGACTCATTGTTTATAAAATCACTCATCAATAAGTAAAGCTTGGAAACTTCACTTAGACCATGAACAAGATAAGGACTTCAAGAATCTAAGTAATCATACTGAAAACGACTACAAATTAATTTGAAGGGAAAAAAAACCACCTAAAGAGACTACAAATATCAAAACAAGAGATCACACTCACTAAGACAACGACAACATAATTTATATATTACCCATCTTTGTCACATATAAGACTTATATATCAAGAGGTACACTTATTATAGTATATCTTTCAAGGATGAGTTTAAAATAAAAAAGGTAGAACGATGAGAGCCTTGATCTCATGTACCGCATTGGTCTCCAAATAACGTCATGGTGGTCAACCCATCTAAATGAGTTGGTTAGGATGAGTTTTATATACCAATAAAATAAAAAGAACTAATCTTAGATGATGTTTATTTTGAATTTACTCCCTCCATCTCGATCCATAAATATAAATATAAATTAAATATAAATATAAATTTATTAAAACTAAAAGTATATATAATGATGAGTTAGAATAAAATAAAAATTAATGTAATACAAATAAGACACGATATTACGAAGACAAGTGTTTTTACTCATTAATTGAATTTTGAATAAAAAAGGACAATTTTGTACTTTTAGCCCTAAGCTAAAAGTGGTATCTATTTCTACCCTTTTTTTCCCCTCTATATACACCATTTTCTGTGCAATGAACAGTTGTATAGTATGCATTATTAATTATACATTAAGGATATATTTAAGAAAAGAAATGTAGAAATAGTAGCACCCAACTAAAATTCAACTAATCCCATAAAAGTTGACCCCCTCTTTTAAAATTAATCCATGAATACCAATATCATTATTTTATGCAATTCCATAAAATTTATATATGGACATACCCTTATCTAAAAGGATAATGATATTCGTACCATGTTTTTTATATATATTTACTAATATTGTGTAAGAAATAGTTGTACTGTATGCATAACTTATTGTACCTTATGGTAGATATATCAAAAATAATGGTACCAATATTATTACCTAATCTAAAAGGAAAAGAACCTGAGGAAGGCTCTTGAGTTTGTTTCAGAATTTATTAAATTCATTTTTAAATTTAAGGGCATGTTTGTTTTTTGTAAGAGGTTTGTATCTGAATCTGAATACCACTTCTGAATGTTAAGAGGTGGTTCAAATGTCTGAAATCTGAATCAATATAGTTGTTTGTTTTTTTTAAAACATCTGAATACCTATAAACATCTGAATAATCTTAAACATTTATTTTGTCATTTTATTTGTTACATTGTTAAGAT
>JAOEHQ010045130.1:0-11935 GCA_025447715.1 Asclepias incarnata
TTTTCATGATGCACAACGATTTTCAGTTAAGTGAAAAAGATTGTTTTATTTGTTTTACTTTAATACTTGTTTTATTTAAACCAGAACCTATAAAAATATATAGATTGGGTTAAAAAAAAAAAACCTCTTTGTGCCATTCGAATTCAAAAAACAAGATATGGCCCCACATGTTCTCCCCATTCTCGTCGTCTAGAACACGTCGGGAGCTGAGAACGGTATGCCAGAACGTGTCGGTGACATTAGCGTTTTCAGAACGGCTTCAGAACATGGCTCCAAAACTTGACCGTGACATTAATGTCACGAGTACGAGCAGAATTTTGGGTAAGAACGAGCTTAATGCCTTAATGGCACCAACCTAATAAGCTTTGGATTTCCACATATACTAAAAGGATAGTGATAAATCTACAACATCTTTTATCCATTTACAATAATACATGTACGTTAATGCATAATGTATAACTGTATAAAGCAGTGATTGTTGTAGATGTATAAAAGGTGTTGTGAATTTATCGATACACATACTAAAAAGCGGAGAGTCAGCCAGAGAAGTCTGGAACACTTAATATTCTTACACGTGTAAAATGATACCACACGTACACTTAACGCATACATATATTATCCTCTTCAAGAAACTTCTCGCCATCTCCACACACAAAAATAGAAAATCTTAAAAACAAAGAAAACCACTTTTATATATAACTCCCTTCAAACTACAATCTCTCATATTTCATCAAAATCTCATTCTCGTTCATTTGAAATCACTTGAATATATATAATAAAAAAAACTTCTGTTTATAAAAATTAAGTTTTATTTCATTTTTGGTAGTCAAAATTATTAATTATGTGGAACCAACAACAACAACAAAGATTTGGAAAGAATGACGTGGAAACGGGAAGAACAGCAACAACGTTGTATCCAATGATGTTGGAATCACCAGAGTTACGGTGGTCATTTATAAGAAAGATTTACTCGATAGTTGCTATACAGTTACTTTTAACTGTGGCAGTTGGCGCAGTCGTGGTTTCTTATCATCCCATTGTTACTTTTTTAACTACTACTAATGGTGGTTTGGCTTGTTATATTATTCTACTTGTTACTCCCTTCATTAGTAAGTTTTCTTTCTATTTTGACTTTTTGTATATATATATTTTTTTTATATATTATAGGAGTTTACTAATCATAGTCTTTGGCTACATCATTTTATATTAAGTTGTTTTTGTAAATAAGTATTCACTTTTTAATTTTGTTACTAAATTTCTGATATATAGCCTATATATATAGGAAAATGATTAATGTGCCTAATTTGTATGCCTAAAGATAGGCCTAAAAAAGAGATCAAGATATGTGGCAAGATCAAAGGTAGAGATGATGAAAGAGAATTAGTGAAAAACATGTGTCATATAATGTATGGATTATGCATGTTTTTAGGCATATTTCTTTTTAATTTTGTGTCTTATAATTTAGTTTGATACTTTGATTTGAATTAATATTAATATATATATATGATGAATTAATGATATTTGTTTGTTTGTTTGTTGTATAGCTTTATGCCCATTGTACTACTATCATCAACGCCATCCCGTTAACTATGTGCTTCTTGGAATATTCACCGTCTCTCTTGCATTCGGAGTCGGTTTGACGTGCGCTTTCACAAGCGGTAAGCCTAAATTAACTCGATATTTGCTGTAATTCATCTTTGTATATATTGCTGTTATATATATATATATATATATGTGTGTGTGTGTGTGCGCGCAAGAATATAGTCGTACATTATTAAATGTTAATTAATTATCTATATGCTAGAAGTAGAAACGCATTTTGGATGTTGTGACAATAAGTTGTTGATCAAGAATAAAAACATGTTACTCGTGTTTTAGTATACGAAAGGTACCGACCGAAATTAAGAAGAAGTAAGTGATGCCTTCTAGGATAGGGAACAATTTATACTTTTAATTAACAAGTGATGTCTTCTAGGACAGGGAACAATTGATACTTCTTGCTAGGAAAGGTAGTCATTGATACCTTCTAGAGTTCTTGAGAAGGAAATCATTGGTAAGGCCTAGGAAACAGCTGATTTGTTCTTGGAATTGTTTTATACGTACCTTCTTCTGAAGGATTAATACATTTTGTGAAGTATGTTAAAGATTAAAAAAAAAAAAAATTCAAAATAAGGACTAATTTAACAAAGTTCAAACAAAACTAGAACATGACCTTGTTTTTAGTTTGGGGAAGGTGAAGTTAGACCCGAAACGGAATATTATCCTAATGGATTGGGCCAAGGTGGCAAACCTTTTGATTGAGCTACACGCACGTTACGGAATGCCCATAGGCTAAGCTAATGTGTGACCCATAATGTATGTTAGTTCTAAACTTATGAACATATATAATATTCCTATGTGACCCTAATATAATTCTACTTATAGTCTATAGCTTTAAATGTTTAATTTTCTTTGCATCAACCCTTGTGGCATAATAGAACAGACTGGTTGATGGTTCTACAATGTTGCAGGGAAGGTGATTTTGGAAGCTGCTATTTTGACTGCAGTGGTGGTTGTCAGTCTCACTTTATTCACATTTTGGGCCGCAAAAAGAGGATATGACTTCTATTTCTTGGGCCCGTTCTTGTTCGGTGCCATTATGGTGCTTCTTGTGTTCGCCCTTATTCAGGTTTGTCATCTACCCCCTTTACTTGTGCAGTTGTCTAGGTTTTCGTAGACTTGGCATAAACATGTCGGTCGGATGGTTAGACGGTCGTGTTGGTTGGCGTCGTGTTGAAAATATATAACTGGTGATTTATGACCTGTTTGCTTCTAAGCTATTGTTTGAATTTTAAGTTTTTGACCCGTTTGACATGTTTGCTTCTAAGCTATTTTTAGAATTTTTACCTTTTCAGCCTAAGAGGAATTTTTATTATCACTGTTAAATATACAAGACAACTATCCATGTTCTTTGAATCGGATTTTCTTATCTGCGTGTTGGTAATTTTTTATTTTATTTTTGCAGATATTCTTTCCCCTGGGTAGGATTTCAGTTATGATATATGGGTGTGTAGCTGCCATAATCTTCTGCGGGTACATTGTCTATGATACAGATAATCTGATCAAGCGCTACACATATGACCAGTACATTTGGGCCGCGGTTGCACTTTACCTTGATATCATCAATCTTTTCATGGCATTGCTTACGGTATTCAGAGCTGCTGATAATTAGAAGTATATGATAGTAGTTGGCTAGTTGCAATCTCTGTTAACACCTAAACGAGACAATACATGGAGACGAGTTATGCGAGATAAAAGTAGGATGTTTAACATTGTACGTTGTTTTGTAAATTTTTTTGGCTGTTCCTTTGAAGATGGGTTTTTGGGTCATTTGGATTGTTTGTGTTTTTGATCGATGAAAATCATAGTGTATTAGTGGTACGTTTTTACTATTTGTTTTTTTTTTTAAAGGTGTATTTCATTCACAAAACCCAACAAAACATGCAATGGTCAAAACTTACACAAACTATGATACATTGAATTTTTCACCAATCTTATCATCACGTACCACAAGAAACTAGAGGAATTTATACCAAGAATAATATTTCTGACATTTACCTTGATGTTAGAAAACTAGAGGACGTTTTTACCATGTACGCATATGGTTTGTCTAGTTGAAGCCGAATATGGATACATATATTTACGTAACTAGTTTTAATAGTCGTACGATGTACGGATTGATTATATATATATATATATATATATATATATATGTTATTTTTAAAATACTATCATATAAATCCCCTCCCCCTTTCAGAAATTACGACTTTGAATTACCCAAAATACCCCTCTCTTTTATTTATTATTTTAAAATCTCCACTTGATATACCTATAATACCTTTAACTCCTAAAATAACTACACTACCCGTTTTTACATCAATAGCCTACACTACTTGCCCCGCCGCCACCACGACCAGTCGCTACCACCACCACAACGCTGTTACCACCGCCACCACTACTACCATCGTCGTCGCATCATGCGGACATTTGTCTAGTTAAGTATCTAAATCTATATATTAATTAGTTATACATTTTAGTAGTTATTTATGATATATTTTAAAAAATAGGATTATAATGAATATAAATATAAAGGGACACGTGTTGTTTAAATAAAACGTCACGTGTCGATCATATGATGCATCAATCCTGTTTTATTATCTACTAATAAAATAATAATAAGTCTTAATACCCGTACGATGTACGGATTGACTATTTATATCGTACTGTTGATTTATTTTTTAAAGAAAACAATAATTGAACATGCTCCATCACATGTATTTGGTCTCTCCAGTAGTAGCTTAATAAAGAAACAAATGTATCATAAAAGTATGGTCAACATTTAATATTACTTTTGATATTGTTAATGGTATTATCATAAAAGATCGTCTATTAGCAACAATATATAAAATATTTTATATTAGATATCAATTGAAAATACAATTTAGTTAGTTTAAATAAGTGTTGAATATAAATATACATATAAAATAATATAAAATAAAACCTATTATATGAAAGAAAATATAACATGAGAAATCAATTTTAGCATAAGTTATATGACAAAATATATTATAGTATTTATTTAAATAGTTACAAAGTAATAAATAAATATAAAAAAAAATAGGAAAGTACTTAAAATTTAAATTTTAAGACACCCCAAATAATTTATAATATTAGTATAGATAATAATCAATATATTAATAACTAATAAACTTAAGTATTAAATTATATCAAAATCACTTACTTGTACGGCCCCCTTTAACTCTGTTGTAACATATAGGTTAGTAAATAAAAAATTAAAAAAAATAAAAACTAAACACTTTAATATGTCGATAATTTATTTGTGTAATTAAACTAAAAATCAATCATAAATGGTTTTAGTTTAAAAAATAAAAATAATAAAAACTAAACACTTTAGTATGTCGATAATTTATTTGTGTAATTAAACTAAAAATCAATCATAAATGGTTTTAGTTTATAGTATTTATGACAATAATAATTTTACATTGTATTAATTACGAGTTAAAGAAAGAAAATTGATAAAGTAAAAATATAAAAAGCCTAAAGCTATTTCATCCAATGCTAGAAAGTCATAGTGAATATCATCAAGGGCTCTTGTTTGTAAATTAATTGTACATGATATATATATACGTTTCTCACCACCTTTATAACTCCCCCCTAAACTTAATCCCCTAACCTTAATCCTCTCTAATTAACTCCTAATAAAATCCATTAGAATCGATCCCCCTCATCCTAATTAAATCCTAATTCATTCCACAACAATATCCATACGTACACAAAATCACCGTAACTTCAACGCAAATTCCATCGCCATGACAACAACTAAACCGCCGTCTGCAAACATCGACTTGGAGGCCGGAACAAGCAGATCACTGTATCCGAGGATGATCGAGTCGCCGGAGCTCCGGTGGTCGTTCATTCGGAAAGTTTACGCCATCGTAGCCGCACAGTTACTTCTAACGGTGGCGGTTAGTGTGGTGGTTGTTACGTGTCATCCGATCGTTACGTTTTTAACCACCACTAAAGGCGGTTTAGCTTGCTACATTGTTCTTCTCATCACTCCTTTCATCAGTAAGTATACTTTTTCATATTATATGTGTATATATGTATATGTATATGTATATGTGTATGTGTATGTGTATATGATTAACTTGAGAATTGCGAGAACTTTAAAGTTTAGTGTTAATTCGTACGTGAATAAAATTTTAATGAAAACTAATGTTTTTGGAAAACTGTGTTAGTTATTATTCACATATCGAATTCGAATAATGAGGCGTCATCTTTCAAGGTTTTTTTTTATATTTGAAGTACATTTGCATATTTTCGAACATATAATTTTGTAGTTCTGGCTATTTTCAAGTTTATTTTGGTTCTCGTTTGAACCTGCACCTAAATTTGTGTGTATATATATATATACACCTACACTAGAGTACTGCGCGTCATCTTAACTGCATTATATATATAGTTATATACTGTATGTATGTGTGTGTATAGATCAATACACTAGTAGATCAGTATTGTGCATCATCTGAATTGCACCTAGCTATATGTGTATGTGTATATGTATAGATACACACTAGTAGCTAGAGTACCATGCATCATCTGAACTGCACCTATAACGTATATTTGCGTGTACATATGTATATTGATATACACTATATATATATATATGTGTACATATATTTGCATAACCAACCGGGTTGGATCAAGTGGTTGGAGTCCTTGCCTCTGCAGACAGAGGTAAAGGGTTCGATCTTCATGCGGGGATCCTTTTCTATATATCTCTGACAGCAGCCTAGCTCTCTACCTTAGGTAGGGGTAAGCTAGGCTGTCTACATCTTAACACCTCCCCCATACACTGTCAAAGACAGTATTGTAATTAACAATAATTATTGTGTTGATATAGCAAGTTATTTCAATAAACAATTGCCTTTGAATTTTGTAAAGTGTGTTGTTATACATGCATGTTGTTGTATGAATATGTGCACTCGAGTTGTTGTGGCCGGTTTTGATGTTATGATTTCGTTAGCATTAAGTGTGTGTAACATTTGTATATTATTCTGGTTTAAACCTCTTTCATGGTGAATCAATGAGGCTGAGTTTGTGTTGTGATCGTATTTTTGTGACGTTTATATGTTATAGTTTCGTTTTATAATATTAAAGCTTATGTCGAATTGATGTGGTTTTCGTGTTATGTAAAATTTTGTGCTATTCTTGTTTGATAGGTTTAGTTGTGATTTCATGAGGTTTAATTAAGGTGTTATATTATTTTGTTTAAATTACATGTGTTGAATTGATGACATTTTAGAGTTAAAATTCTGCTTAATATTTGAGTTATTCGAGAAGTTTATTATGTCATAATTTGGTTTGATTTCATGGTTGAACATGTGTGTGGTTTTGTAAATTCTATGAGGTTTCTTGTATATAGTAATATTCTTTGTTTTGTTTAATTCTTTGTCAAATTGATGAGGTTTTTTTTTTGTAGTATAGTTAATGTTTGTTATCTCTGCGTAATATTCGAACATGTGTAATTGATAATTCTAAGGTTTCGTTTGATCTCATTAAATCTACATATGTTGAGTGAGGTTTTGTGTTTTGTTGTACATATATGCAGCCTTGATCCTGTTGTTTTTCTATAGTCATCGTCATCCTTTCAACTATTTGCTACTTGGGATCTTCACCATCTCTCTAGCTTTTGCAGTCGGTCTGTCCTGTGCCTTCACTAGCGGTAAGCCATCACTATCAAATCAATTCATGTTTATTCATTGTCCATGGTTGATTCCTAAACAATTACAAAACCCTTTAATTCAATTGATTTCTATATATGTAGAGACTATTTCTTCAACAGGCTTTAGTTATTTCATGTTTTTTGATAATGGCGATCCCCTGTGTGTTAAATGATTGAACACAATACTGGATGTTGTTAAAAAGAGCTTTTGACATAGGATCGTGGTAGATACATCTATAAATCTGATGACGTCTTGCGCCCTTATGGTTAGAAATAGAATGAAAGATTATGTCGTGTGTATTAACAGGTTTTAAATCCAAGATAAAAGTGTGCTTATGGAAATCTTTTATTTGGTTAAAAACATAATAAATGTCATTTGTAAAGATCTCTAAATTGGTGAGAAGACGAAACTCATGAAAGTGGAGTCCAAAATTGGTATGTGGGCTGCAAATTGGGGTTCGCCTAAAATGAGATTGCTCATTGAAAGTCCAGTGTTATGCAGTTTTCATAAAAACAGTAACTATTCTTGTAAAGATCTTTAAAATTGGGCTGCTGATTCGGGCTGGCCAAACTGAGATTGCTTGAACGTCGTTGAGATCTTTCTCTAAAGAGATTGGGCCTCTTAAACGTTTCAAAATGGGCGGTTTGGAAGCATGGGTAACTTGTTTGGCCGGATAATTTTTGGTGTGGGTTAGTTGACTCGAAATATTGTTGGTTTATAAAAATTTAGATAATTAGCTTGTTAAGTAATATGATAATAAAACTGCCTTTCATAAAAAGTTTAATTAAAATATTTATTATATTGCTAACACTATAATATTGTTAATCTAAAAGATTTAGCATGTTTTATGCATTGAAAAAAATACACATTAGGTTACTTTTGACCCGTTTGACCCTTTCCATCCATTTGACCCATTTCCTTTTATCTAAATAACCCGAATGGACTTATTAGTAAGTTAATGGGTCGAAGTTGACACCTCTACCTTATTGGTTCAAAAGCTATGCTCACTTGCCCACCTTTTTTTTTCTTTATGTTTCCTCTCTTTTAAATGTATTGCCCAGAATTTGTTTAATCCACCCCTGAACCCTTGACATCCAATTTGGAAAAGAATGCTCAATGTTTCCACATTATTACAGGGAAGGTGATTTTAGAAGCTACCATTTTAACTGCTGTGCTGGTGGTGAGTCTCACGTTGTTCACTTTTTGGGGTGCAAAGAGAGGCCATGACTTCAATTTTCTGGGCCCTTTCTTATTTGGCTCGCTTATGGTACTTATCATATTTGGGCTCATTCAGGTTTGTCCTTTTTTTTCCCCTTTAACTTGGTTGTAAATTTCCCCTTTTTATTTTGTGGTGTTGGGTGGTTGGGATTAATGAACCGGCCAACGGACCAGTCAAAACAGGTTAACCTGTTCGGGATGTTAGGACCCGATTGTATAAACTGTTGGTGTGCTGGCTTTTATATAATGATGAAAGAGCCTTTGAAAAATAAGTGTATGCTGAAGTGATAAGTGTGTTGCAAGAAATGGTTACAATTAAATGTATGCTGTGTTTGCCAATATCTTATCCGCGTCTTTCTTTTTGCAGATATTCTTTCCATTGGGTAAGCTTTCCGTGATGATATATGGTTTGTTAGCTGCCATAATCTTCTGCGGTTACATCGTCTATGACACAGATAACCTGATCAAACGCTTTACATATGACGAGTACATTATCGCTGCAATTTGTTTATACCTTGATATCCTCAATCTTTTCATGGCATTGCTCACCATCTTAGGCGGAGGTGACTAGTTGATTTTTGTTCATATTCTACACGATATGATGCACTAAAGTAGACATAGAAAGTCATATCTTAATTGGTAACTTTGGTAAATTGTATATGACTGAATTGTTTATCGTTGCAATTCAAAATGATTTGAAATATAAAAGAGCAGTTTGCCATACTGCGCGCGGTGACTATCTTTACGCCACATCTAGACATCCAAGCTTATACATTGTTGTATTAGATCGAAATCTGAAGGTCCTTTCTTGATCTAACTAAAAAGATGCACATTTCTAATGTATGAAAACTACAAAATATATGAAAAATTAGAACTTCTAAAGCAAAAGAAAATAGAAATTACTAGTCTTAGAATATAGTTGAACCAAAACACCTATTTTTTTGAGTGATCATGTGATAACTTTTTGTTCTCATTCATTCAAGATAAAACGAACCAAAACACGAAAAAATTAGAAAGCGAGAGTATGTAATTCGTAATCAAATGTCCTTTAAGGTTCAAGAAAGAAAATGCATGATAATATATGATATGATAAGACTATTTTCTTAGCAAGACAGTCTTTTTTGACATTTAGGAATACGTATCATTGATAAGCCAATAGGGTTGGTGGCCCATTAGTAAAGGTCTTTGACCTTGGAATTTGTTCGAGTTCCACTTCTCATATTTGTAGGGTGGATTAAATGGGGTTTTCGGAAGTCTTAGGATATATCGGAGAATGATAGTTTGCCGTTTTAAAAATAAAAAACTACCATCAACAATAAAAAACAAGAAGCACCCAACATTTCACAAGTACATCTGTACATGTATTCCACGTACTATTACTTTAGCAGTACATCACATGGCCATGGCTGCCCACATTCTTTGT
The DNA here is from genome assembly GCA_025447715.1 of Asclepias incarnata. NCBI lineage: Eukaryota > Viridiplantae > Streptophyta > Magnoliopsida > Gentianales > Apocynaceae > Asclepias > Asclepias incarnata. The sequence continues at coordinate 9,928 of JAOEHQ010045130.1, forward strand.
TCTTTTGTTATCTTCAACTTCCCCACATTTTATTTCAACTAAGTATATACATTTCAAGTATCTTTATATCTTATGAAGCTCCAAAAAGCTACATATCATGTTTTGCAGAATTCGATTATATTTCGGGTGTACCCAACTACCAAGCATGGGTCACACTCAAAGTCAATTTCATTACTTTTTGGAGATGCATTATATTTGGTTCACAATTTATTTGGCAAATTATGTGGACCGAAAGACAAAATCGTGTGATTCGTGTTCAATGAAAAGATTAGCATCAACGAAAATTTATTAAGCCTCATCAGTGGAACCTATAAAGCTTGTGTGTGTGTGCATGTGCGCGCGTAGAAAGTTGAAAACATAGTTTCCTGCTAGTTTGTCTCTAATTCATATCGCATGGATGTGTCTATTTATGGCCACCATATGGATTTTCTCAAGTTGTCATAGTGCTAATTATGATAGTTTTCCTTAAATAGATGTATTAAACATAAAATTTACAAGATTATAATCTAGATTTAACATATATGAGCGTTGTGAGGGTTTCAACCTTTAACCTTTTAAAGTATAGTGCTTGGCCATTGTCATGTGACATGGGTCATGTCTTGAACATATAGTATCCGGAATAATATATTGATGGGACAAAATTGATAAATTAAAAAAGAAAAAAGGAGTTCATTTTATTTTAATTTTTATTTTCAAAAAGGGAAAGGAATGACTAGAATAGGACAACACACCTATAGCTTTTGGGAATAATTTGAGACTTTGAAATTTTTGCTGTCATTTGTCATGTGACAATGAGGTAAGACCAAAGTTGACTGTTGTTGATGTATGAATGCAAGAGTTCTATTTCTTTCTCTTCCCTTTCTTTGTTCACAGGAAAAAATTTCAAATATTTTGTTCATTCTTTATTATAGATAAATTGTTGAAAAATAGGCAATTAGTTCTTTATATTTTTTTATAAATAAAAAGGTTTCCATAATTTTACAACAATAAAATTAATAACTAATCAATTTAAAACAAATAAAATAAAAGGGTTACTAATTAAATTGAAACAAATAAGGAGGCAAAACATTATGTAGTTTATGTTGGTGGTGGTGAGATTGTATTTACCTCTTTATTTGTTTCAAAATGATTAATAACTCATTTTATTATCGTGAAATTAAGGTCATCAATTTATTGAGAAAAAAATTAATTACCCTTTATGAATTATGTTTACGTTAAATTAACGTTTAATAATAATTTTTATAACTTTAAGGACATAGGATCTCTATTTTTATTTGAATAATTAAGATATTTTAAGGTTAATAAACTAGTAAATAGATGAATTTTTTCATATTTAAGTAATCCGGGGAATGCTATTCTTTAATTAAGATTTATGCAGCCTAACCGGAATATTCTGGTGACCGTTTCCGAACCTTTTCCTTGACCACACCCAAAATATTTACCTGATGAAGTTCGAACCTAAGACTTGTGAGGATACCAGGACGCCTAATCAGTAGACCGGGTAGTTGTTTATTTTAAAGTAAATAATTTATTTTGTGATGACGTAATGTAAATAGAAATTCAATATAAAAGAAAAAAAAAAAAGCAGTGTTGGATAATTGGAACCACATAAATGGTTATTTAAAAGAAAAAGCGAATTGAATCTTATGGGTCTCGAGGGAACGTTTATTGTCTTGAATTTTTTTAAATTCTATATTTTTGGACTTTTTTGGGTGGAAGCTTTTGATGAGAATCAACTATTTTATAGTTATGCCAATGACCCACTACCCCACTGGTGAGGCATCTGGGTTTTTCTCCCTAGGCGGGGGTTCAAGTCTTGCCAAGTGCAAGCTTGACCTCTATTAAATTCTTCCAGTCTTGCTATTGAAGCTTGCTGGATTATAAGAATGCTTAGTGACTCGCGTAAGCGTAAAGGGTTTTTCCTTGGCAATCAGTGGCGAAGGCACGTTAAGACTTGGATGGGCCAAGGCCCACCCTGAAAATCTTTCATACTAGTGTTCTACTGTGT
>JAOEHQ010045141.1:8997-22799 GCA_025447715.1 Asclepias incarnata
CCCCCCCCCCCCCCCCCCCCCCCCCCCCCCCCCCCCCCCCCCCCCCCCCCCTCTTTTAGTCTTTTATATAGAAGTAAATATGTAAATAAAATAGTATCTGTATATAGTATTAAAATAATCATCATCTTTATTTTTATCTATACTAAAAGACAATTTCCCTAATAGCTTATTAACCAATATAAGGCTTGATCTTATCAAATTAAAATTTGGTTGTCATAACTGATAATTAAAACAAAAATAATGGACCTACATAAAAATTATTATGTATATATATACTATTTATCTACAAGTTAAAGATAATGATTAAATAAAAAATATATAAGAAAGATAAACATTAGAACTCAATTTTATAATTAAAATAAAAATTATGGACCGATAAAAAATTATTATATATATATATTTTTTATTTAATAGTTAAAGATAATGATTAAATAAAAAAGATAAATACAAGAAAGTTAAATATTGGAATTCAATGATTTTAATTACTTATTTTATATTTCAATTTACCTTTTTTTTTTATATATATTCTTAAATTTGAATTTACAAAGTTTTTTTGGTTATATATCTTTAATAATAAATTTTAGTTTGAAAATATCATAAACTGCCTGTATATTTGACACGGGTTCTAGTATATATTATAATATAGAATACAAAATTATTAGTTAATAAACAAAATACAAAATATAATATTGTTTAAGAACAAATGAGATAACCATACCATGTTGAAGATTGGAGTTTAAAAATTAGGTTGGAGCGTCAAGTTAAATATCAAATTATGTTAAGAGGGTGTTTGTGATTGCGTTTTGAGCTGATTATCTCATTATTGTGTTTGCATAACGCATATAATGAAAAATATTGTTTGGCAAAATAATTGATTATCTGCGTTTTCATAGAGGTAAAACGCAGTTTTGGAAAAGCAGGTTGGGACATTCTTTTCCAAAACGCAGTTTTCAAACTCATAATCTATTTTACAAACGTAATCTCAAACACCCCTAAATCTCAATGGCAGTGATTATATTATATAGAGATATGGTAAGAATGGAATCCACAAATTATATGATAATATAAACAAATATAGTAATATTATTATTTGATAGTTATAAGGTAACTACACATTAAGAATTAGGAATTTTAATTGTGTAAATTAATGAGGAAAGTATTGTAAATATTTTAAGATTATAAATATTGTTAGATTATGCAAGGCTTTAAATTTTATCTTCAATATAGTATGTTATTAAAGTAAAAATTTAATTATGTTTTAGTTATATTGGTAGATACGCATAATATAATAACTAGGAGCGCAATCCAACGGGATAAATATATCGGTATTGATTTTTTTTTAATGATATTTTGTTTTTTTCAACGGTGATTATCGAGGAAGATATAAAAGAGTGAGAAAGAAATATGACGTTATAAAAAACTCAATCAGCAAACTCATATTTTTGCTATATAAACGGTGATTATCTATATCTTATATATATATATTGCCTACCATATTCAAGAGAAATAATGTTTTATGTCTGAAATTTCAACCCGGACCCGACCTGAGTCGACCTAATAAATACATGGGTTGTCAGTTGACAGGTCAAATAGGTTGATTTTGGGTCCAGTAGGTTTAATGTTATTGCTTTCAAGTAAATTGGTTTTTGGTCAAATGGGTTTTTTTGGTCAAGTGACTGGTTGGCAGGTCAAATGAGTTGGTTTTGGGTCAACTGGGTCGGCACTAATTATAATTATATTAATTTTAAAAAAAATCGAATCGATGGGTTGATAACCCAAGAACCCAACACAGACCCGGCCTAAAAAAATTCAGGTTGGTGGGTTGGTGGTATTGACAGCCATACTCTTGATGGTTTTAGGTCGTTTTTAAGTTAGGTTAAATATTGACCCCCTACTTTTGATGGCATTGAAAACATTTTACATGCAACTAATGACAAGAATAATATTCATGATATCATACACATAATTCATTGTAAATGACTTATAATAATATCTGTAAATTCTTAACTCAATTATATGATGTAACATGTAATTTGGACCATGGAATGGTTTTTGATCCCATTTTGTTGCATAACTGATAAAATGTTTTTTTTTCCCCAATTCTAGATTTTCTTCAATATTTTTTTTGTTGAATTTAATTGTTTGTTTTATTTTATTTTTATTATTAAGAACTAAAACTTATAAATAGAAATAGTTATCAAAATTAAATTAATAATTATATATGGTAATTAAAATAATTGTAAAGTTTGACATATTGTTTAAGGAAAGTCTCTATTAGGTATTAAACTGAGAGTAGTAATTTCGACTTTTCGCATGTTGAAAATGCAAGTATTACTATAAATAAAAAGCTATATGATAGGGAAACCATATCACTGATAACAATTGGAATTCGGAACTCATTGTTAGCCAAAATGTGCATCAATGGAAGTGTAACCAAAATTGAGCATCCGATCTTGTTTTTCAAGGTACATAAAATAAAACGACATTTGATGGTGTTAATGTCAGAAATGCAAAAGTGAGTCAAGGTTATAACTTATAACGATCCGATGGATGCTAATTAAAAAGAATAACGATTTGAAGCCCCGGCCGGCCCTTAGTCAAGCTTTAGCGTTCCTCGTGAAGTCAATGCATGTTTGGCAGTTGCAGTCGTTAAAACGACAGTTGCCACAACCAAAACAAACGCAGGATGTACAACCTTTGCATGTAGTTGAACGTACACAGCCTCTGTACACCCTTCGGCTTCCTCTTTCCTCTTCATCATCACATGTTAGTCTGAAATAGAGAGGTGAATTGAATATCGATGAATGTGAGTATAGATTGACATTTTAATTTAATTTAATTTTAATTGAGCAAACAAGGGTTACGTCTAAGATTATAAAAGGTCCATTCAAATGAAAAATGAACATCCTAAGCCTTCAACCAATCTACGGATTAAGATACATTCATACATATACCCAATGCGTATAATATTATAAATGGGGTTGTAAGCCTGTAAACGACCTGAGCCGAGCTCAAGCTCAAGCTCACCTAAGCTCGGCTCGGCCCGAGCTCGTTTACGTTTAGAGAGCGCATGCTCAAACTTGGGCCGTTTTGAGTCCTATGAGTAAAACTTGAACTAGTAATTTTGGAGGTTCAAGCTCAACTCGAGCTCGTTTATAAAATAAATTTAGATTTTAATTATTTTAATTTCGCATTTTATTATTTTTTAGACAAGGTCAATTATGATTATGTATAAAAATATTTAATTTTTACTAAGATAAGTTATAAATATAAAAATATTATTTTTATAATATCTAGTATAAATAACTTATATTAAATTATTTTATATGTATTAAGTAAGATGCTTGTTTAGGCTCGCGTGTTTAATCGAGTCTAGTGTTCAAAGCTCAAGCTCGATAATTAGACGATCTCCAAATTATGCTCGAACTCGGCTCGATTCGAGCTTTAAGCGAGTCGAACTCGAGTACACCACGAGTAGCTAGCTTGGCTCATTTATACCCGTAATTATAACACAAATACTTTCAAACATAGAGTAATAAAAAGCTAGGTGACCTAAACTTCGGAAAATGCAAAACACAAAGGAATTCTATGTTTAAGCTAATAGAGATATTAAATGGGTTGAGCTGAAAAAGGAAGTATATATTTTATAAAAATTGCAACATTTCCTATCTGGATTGAAAACCGGAAGTGGCAGTTTTGGGTCGATCCGCTTATACTTTAGGATTTTTCTAATGACAGCCTTAAGGGCTGTCAATAACCTGTATAAAAAACTTGTACCTTCCATATCAAAAGCTCACCATCTGAATTTTATGGTAAAAGTACAACTATACTTTATATCTAATATGTCAGATGAGAAACAATTATCTCAAACAGAAACGGGTCAATATGGGTCTAACAGGTTAAAAGTTGCCAAAGTGTAATATTAATGCATTAGACAACCTAAATCATAAATCATTGTATTAAAAAAAATAGATTAGCATTAAATTTGTAATCATGTTCGGGACGCTTATTATTGTTCAAAATTTTAAGACAAAACTGTTTCTTGTCAACCCTAGACATATTATGACCCAAATTTTGGCCCGTTATCCAACTCTCCCATTTTGCCACCTATAACCCCAGTGATATCATTGTGGACTTGGGTACGTTGACAAGATTCTTAATTATTTCATTGTATACTGGAATTAATAATAATAAGTAAGAGAGACGGAGATGATGAAACAAGACAAAGACATACTTGTCAAAAGGCATATCGGAGCACTTCCAGTTGTCATCAATAGAAGCATCATGATAAGCCCGGCATTCCTCTCTTGTGTGTAGACGAAACCTGCGGAGTTTGTTGCATTTCGAGCAAGTAAGAAACTCGTCTCGGTGACAAACTCGGTCAGTTTGGGATTTGTTTGGGGTTTTGGTCAAAGTTCGGTTGTAATGCTTGAGCAATACAGTTTTATATAAAGGAACTTTTTCTCCATCAACCATCACCCAAATGTTATTTTTCCATTTTCTAGCAGTTTCTCTACCCGAATGCTTCTCAAAAGCAGCTGGGCTCAATTTGTCTGAACATATAAACAACAATTTGTAGTGAATATATAGCCAAATCTTGGAGACTGTATCAATGTTTTGCACATTATAATTAATGACGAATAACATTAATCACAATATATATATACTTAATTTATAAAGAAGACATAATTTCAAAGATAGAACCTAAATACTATATAACATTATTGTTAAACAAGAAATAACAATCAAACACACAACCTTAGACCATTGGGTCAAAAGCTAACAATGAACATTAAAAAAAAACACACACACCGAAAAAAAAGTTAACAAAAAGGAAAAAACTTTTTATAAATTTACAAAAAGAAAAAGCACAGCATAAACCTATATTGAATCACATTCATATGACATATGACACGATGTCACGTTCACATGCAAATGGGTCTTTTTAAAAAAAACACACAAACACATATACTGATATACATACAATATATATATATATATATATATATATATATTATATACAAATAACAGACCTTCTGGACAACCAGGGGTACAATCGCAGGCGATTTCAAGATCACCATTAGCAAACACCCTAAGAGTCCCAACAGCGTCACCATAACAATAGCTGGTACACCCGCACGTGACCTCCACGTGGTCATCTCCTGCACTATACTTGAACCCACTCATCTCCTTCACCTCTTCCTCGTTAAACATGGTCGAACCACCCTCCATCGCAAGTACTAGATCTGGCCTAATAATAATAATAAAAAGGAATATAAATACAAATATATATGATATAGAGATAGAAAGAAAAATAAAAGGGTCTCTCGTGAGTGCGTGTATTTATGCATCTATTTTCGGTGGCATGATGATAGATGAATAATAATGATAATAAAAAATAATAATGTAAATAAATATTATATTATTATATATGTAACATATAAATAATTAATTAATACGAGTAGCATAAATTTTACCATGTTCAAGATTATTTTAAAATTATTTTGTATATTTGGAAGTTTGGGTATTGATAATGACGTGTAATAGGTGCATTGGATGTTGTATGGTGATCAGGTTTTGGGAATATGAGGTGTGGAAAAAATCGAGAAAATGAGCTGGCAAAAAGAACATAGGGGTAAAAGTGTAAAAAAATAGAAAAGAGATGATGATGTCATGGATTGACTTTTTGGTTAATGTTTATTCAGGGTAAAAATGTAAATTAACAAAAGCACTGCATGACATGACCTAGGTAGATTATATATGCTGAACCCGATATCCTTTGTGAGATTTTCATAATATGTGTATCTTGTACTTTGTAGTTTTCTTTTTCAGAATTTTGTTCGACTACTTGAGGTGAAGTAGTTGGATTGGGATTTAATTAAAGGCCAACTAAATGTTTTTTTTTTTAATTAAAAAAAAGTTACTATTTACAAATATTAATTTATCAAGTTTTTAGAGTTTAACACCAATGTACATTTTCTTTGTTAACTTTATCATATTTGCAAATACTAAATATTAAATTGATATACACAAGAAAACGGATAATATATATAGATATATGGTAATATTTGAATAACTTTCTCATGCTTAAGATTTGTGTGTGTGTGTGTGTATGTGGAGTAAAGATCCATCATTATTTAACTTTTTATGATCAACCCATAAATTCGCAGGAATTGGTTGTAAGAACATACAATTAATATGTGGCGAGGTAGAATGCGATCCATATTGGCAAAAGCACGATCATCATCACGCCATGTAATGAAGATGGAACCGCGGTGAGTGATTGAATTAGGGCGATATGGTATAATCCCTCTAGCTTACCGGATGTCTTACAAAACAACAAAAATAACCCCATTTCTTTCAGCACATTGTACTAAAAATGTCAATGGTTGTGTTCTATTTGATTACTTCAAATTTCAAATGTCAATACCAGTTAAAAAAAAAAAAAAAAAAACTTGAAATGTCAAAGAAAAATTGGTATGCAAGTACATCAACTTGTTAGGGTGGTTTGTGACTTCAAGTAACTTAGAAAAAGTAGTTTTTATATTTCACTAAACTAAAAATAGATTTGATATTGTAGGTAGTTTGTATTGGGGTTTGAACTTTGAAGGACATGCCTCACCTATATTATATATAGTCTGCGTCGTAAAGGACAAAAGGGAGTTGATGCTCTTGGAGATTATATTGTCTAACCTCTTCCTTTTTATATCTATTGTCTAACGTTGGGGCTTGACTTTATGGCATGGTCGAGAAATCCACATTGTTAGGTGGTGGTTTCTATTAAAGCGATGACATTATAATATATTTACGACAAAATATAAATAGTTGGTAGTTGTCATGATTTGGGGGTACGTATGACTTGTACGTAAACAGTATTATCAACTCAAACGTACGTTAGATACAAAATTATATCAAACTTGACGGATTGCGATCTCTAAATATTGCAACGATCACAAAAAAGTTGTTAAAACTTCATAGAATTATCTTCTATCGTCAGGAAACAAAGTCATAAGATTGGGCATGCAATTTGAAAAAACCTTGCAATTTGCTCAAATCTTAGGATGTTCCATGCGATGAGAATTTTCATGTGATAAGGGATGTAGAGTTATGGTTGGCGACACACCCACAAATATCTTCAAAATTTAAATTTTTTAATACTAACAACTCTATAAGATCATCACTAAAAGAGGTGGTAACACTTCGTAACAATTTGTAAACAATATCTCACTAAACCCACAATACCTTCTCAGAACAAAATAAATAAATAAATAAAAATTCGGACGACCCGTTCAAATCATCATGGCCGGAGCGACGCCGACGTCGCCTAGGCAACAAAGGACGCCTACACAACACAATTGTCGTCTCAACTCTCAAGTCCACATGTATAGAATCAAAATTTCAAATTAGAGCTCATCTTTACAAGTACCCAGGGGCGGTATTAAAAGGGGGGAAGGGGGCGGCCAATGCCCCGCCCCCTATCAAAATTTAAATTGTCATGTATTTTTAAGTTTTTTATAGGTTTTTCAAATTTTTCTATGGATTTTTAAAATTTTGCCTATTTTTAAAATTCTTTATTTTTTTTTATTTTTTAAATTTGCCCCTTTGAATGTTTTTTCTGGTACCTCCCCTCCCTGCAAGTACCCACTTCGCCACTTACACAAAACATAAGCAAAAGAAGAGAAAAAACATATACCAATCTTGATGAATCAACTCATCATACGACGCCATTATAGTTGTCTCCCACAACCAAACAACAACAACATCATCATTTCCCTCTGCAAATCCAACCAACTTTCCGACGCAATCCATATCCTTAACTCCACCAATTCCCACAAACACAAAAAACCAATCCTATACGCCATTCTTTTACAAACCTGCACCAACACACATTCCTTCAATCCGGGTCTCCAAATTCACTCCCATGTCATCAAAACCGGTCTCGAAACAGACCGGTTTGTCGGTAACAGCTTACTCGCATTGTATTTCAAATTATGTCCCAATTTTGTACATACTAAACGTGTTTTTGATGGACTTTGTTATAAAGATGTTGTTTCTTGGACTTCAATGATATCGGGTTTTATTCGCGTTGGTAAACCAATGTGTTCGGTAAATTTGTTTCACCAAATGTTGGGACAAGGTGTTGAACCAAACGGGTTTACTTTGTCTTCTGTTATTAAGGCTTGTGCTGAGATTGGTGATGTTAATCTTGGGAGGGTGTTTCATGGGAGTGTTTTTCGACGTGGGTTTGATACGAATAATGTGATTGTTAGCTCGTTGATTGATATGTATGGGAGGAATTATGTTTCACGTGATGCACGTAAACTGTTTGATGAATTGCCTGAACCGGATTCCGTTTGTTGGACTTCTGTTGTTTCGGTTTTAACGAGGAATGATTTATTTGAAGATGCGTTGGGGTTCTTTTTCTGTATGATGAGGAGGTATCGAATGTGTCCTGATGGGTTTACGTTTGGTACGGTTTTGACTGCTTGTGGGAATTTAGGAAGGTTAAAGCAAGGGAAAGAGGTTCATTCTAAGATTGTTACTTTTGGGATTTGTGATAATGTGGTTGTTGATAGTAGTTTGGTTGATATGTATGGGAAATGTGGTTCGTTGGATGATTCTCGTAAGGTTTTTGACAGGATGGGGAAACGGAATTCTGTGAGTTGGTGTGCGTTGCTATGCGGGTATTGTCAAAAGGGTGATTTCGACACTGTTGTTGAGCTTTTTAGGAAGACGGATGAGGTTGATCTTTACAGTTTTGGGACTGTGATACGTGCGTGTGCTGGTTTGGCGGCTGTGAGACATGGAAAAGAGGTTCATTGTCAGTATTTAAGGAGGCATGGGTGTCGAAATGTTGTTATAGAATCAGCTTTGATTGATCTTTATGCAAAATGTGGGTGTATAGATTTTGCTTATAGGCTTTTTGAACGTATGCAGGTTAGAAATTTGATAACTTGGAACTCGATAATTAGTGGGTTTGCTCAGAATGGGCGAGGTGAAGATGCTATTCGGATGTTCAATGATATGATCAATGAGGGGATAAATCCTGATAGCATTTGTTTCATTGGTGTTCTTTTTGCTTGTAGTCATGCTGGTTTGGTAGACAAAGGCCGTGGATACTTCATGTTAATGAACAAGAAGTATGGATTCGAAGCTGGAATTGAGCATTACAGTTGCATGGTGGATCTGTTTGGGCGTAATGGGCAGTTAGAAGAAGCTGAACATTTATTAGAGTCTTCGAGGTTTAAGGATGATAAATCTCTTTGGGCGACACTTCTAGGTGCTTGCACTACTAGTACTAATTTCATTGCTGCAGAAAGAGTTGCTAAAAGGATGATGGATTTGGATCCGAATTATCATTTGAGTTATGTTCTTTTAGCTAACGTGTATAGAGCGATTGGACGGTGGAATGAATCGGTTAAGATTATTGGGCTTATGAAGGATAGGGGAGTTCATAAAACACTTGGGAAAAGCTGGATTGACATAGATGTACTCCAACAAGTATAATTAGTTTAGGCCAGCTAGACATGTGAGGCTGATAAAATTGTTATTGATGCACCTCCTGTAATTCAAAACATCACACAAGTATGAATTCTAATTCAACATCTTTAAGTTGATTATAATTAACTTCTCATTCTTGTCTATGATACAGACTTGTAAAAATATAGATTTAACAAATCTTTCTAAGCCATAGTCTGTAAATTTTAAAATATCTATCTGCAAACAGACACAAAAATGCTTTCAGCTCATTGGTTTTGTGACAAGATAGAAAACTGTCATGAGACTTTCTAGCATGTTGTTAACACGGAGTCAAGTCTGCAACTCATAACATCTTGTTAGCCATAGTTTTTCCCGTCTTGATAGGATTCAAGAATACAAAGGTACGAGCCTATAGAATAGATCATGTTCAAGTAAGGTCATGGCCATAGTTATGCTTGCTTCTGAAAACCTGCATACCCTTTAAATTATATCGTTTAAGTGATCAGTGTCCATATCCAAAGGCAATGATGCAGAGTAAGGTTATACCCTAGAAATGGGTCATCTTTAAAAAGTTTGCGTCAAAGATATATCGGATGCGGTTGAATTGACATGCCTAACACTTTTGTGTCCTATCATTTAATCAGTTTCTATTATATTTTATCAGAACAATTTAAGAAATCTACTAGAAGTATTCGATGTCTGCAATTTTGACAAGTAAAAATATCAGTATAAGTACAATTCATTTAATCAAGTGATAATATTAGAAACAACCAAGTTCAAAAGGCAACTAAAACATGTTTTCAAAACTAAACAGAAAATATATACATTGTTTATAATACGTTTCTATCACGGGCAATTATACACTATTCGTCTAATTTCCTTCAGATATGCACAACATGTAAATATCTAAAATACTATCTGAATCTGTGTCTGATATGGATAAACATACAGAGGTTTGGTTCACCATCAAGGGTTCTGTTTAAAAACCCAAGCTCATCAAACCAATTCAGTAAGCCAATGCACATGTATCTGAATCCAAATATGATCCACTTACATGCCTGTGATATTCTACAACAATTGTTCATACAAATAAACTTACAGAGGTTTCACCTGCCTCATCTTCAGTCTCAGAATCAGGCAAGGGTTCCGTACCAAAAACCAAGTTCATCTCTTGGTTAACCAGTTCTGCAAGGTCATGCCTGTTCACCATTTTATAAGCGTCTATAACTGCCTTAAATAAAGACTCATTCGGATCAATATCTTCATATTTTAGCTTGCTGTATACTCGCTTCACACCTTCCAGCATACCAGCTTTTGCATAACAACCCACCAGATATATATAAGTTACAACATCTGCTTCAAAACCTTCATCTTGCATCCTCATGAATACCTTAAATGCATCATCTATTCTCCCCAGAGCCCCAAAAACATTAATCGCCACGTTATACACAAATAGATCCAAACCCGACTCAAATTTGATGGACTGTTCAAAAAATTCCAATGCGTATGTATGCAAGCCTAGTACAGAAAACACAGCCGTTACAATTGCTTCCCTTGTGTATGGTTTACCTTCCTGGTAAGCAAACTCAAGCTGTTCCACTCCTTCAGTTGGAATCCCACCTTTTTTCAACACAGTGAATAATACTTTGAAAGTTCCGTTTGTGGGCACGAGCTTTCGAGTTACTATCATGTCATGCAAGATTTCACCACATTTGACTAGCTCGCCACTTGTCGCATAACATGCCATTGCCTTGTTAAAGGAAGGGCAGTCGGTCAGCAAGCCAGAATTCTTCATCTCTTCCGCAACTTCTATTGCTTCATCAAGCATGCCCATGTTCTTATAAACATACATCATAGTTGCAAAAGAAACCGCATCTGCTTGATGGTTTTCTTGCAAGTAGTCAAATATCAATTTGGCTTCTGATACCATACCCATATCTGCATAAAGACTGAGCATGCTGTTTGATGCTACCACATCAGGACCCCCTGGTAATTCCTTCATCTTTTTATAGATCATTCTCGCTCCTTCAATTACACCACTTTTACTGTATGCCTTAATAATAGAAGTCAACACTACTTGATTAGCTGGTAATCCAGATTCTTGCATAATCCCAAAATACCTAAGAGCTTCATCAAGTTCACTGCTTTCTGCATATCCATTTATTAAAGAACCAAACACAACTTCATTCGGTTTGACCCCAGACTTCATCATTTCTTGATAAATCTCATCTGCTTCAGAAAGCCTGCGTAAACGAGCATAACTTGCAACGATGCTAGAAAAGGTCAAACACGAGGGTTTAAAACCTGCTTCCCACATTTCACTTAAAAGATCCCTTGCTTCATTAACCAAATCACCCCCAGAAAACATTTGAATCAAAGAGTTGTATGTGCATTCATCTGGCCAAATCCCTTGACTTTTCATGCCTTTGAACAGCATAAAAGCTTTATCATAAAGCTTTGCTATCCCATAAGCTTTGATCATGACATTATACACCATAATATCCTTCTCTCTTTCACAACTAAACACATACTCGGCTTCAGCCCAAAGTCCCTTCTGAGCATATGCATTGATAACAGCAGCATAAGTCTTTGACGACAATCCACCATTCTTTTGACACTTTTCAAATAGAAGCTTTGCACGTTCGGTTAATCCTTCATCTACATACATTTTGACAACCAGGGGAAGAGACTGTTTGTCGATACATGAACCGGATTTCTCAATTTCCTTAATCACGGTTTCAACTTCATCAACCATTCTTCCGTCAGTCAAAATTTGAAGAACCGCCCTATGAGTAACAGCATCAGGAAAAAGACCCACCTCCCTTATCATCTTATAACACCGAAGAGCTTCATCTATGTTCCCGTTATCAGCATATAGAGACAGAAAGATGTTGTAAGTCTTAGTATCTGCAGATATTCCCCTTTCTTCCATCTTACTTAATAAAGTCTCTGCCTCTGACAAATTCCCATGACTCCCACAAGTAAATATCATTGTGTTAAAAGTAATCGTATCCATAGCAATTCCCGATTTCAGCATTTCAGCAAAAACATCAGCTGCATCTTTCAATCGACCAGCTTTTCCATACAAATCAATCAAAGTGTTGTAAGTAGCTGTCAAGCGAGGCTTTTGAACAGAGTTTTCAGTATCAGGTCGAACCCAACTCTTTGTATGATCTCTCCCACCAGTCCTAAAAAGCTCAGTCAACAAAAACAGTGTCAAACTAATGGGTTCCAAACTCAAACCAGATTCTGATTCCGCCATAGAATCCAAATCCAAATCATCCAACTCAACTTTCCCAACACACCAATCTTTATAAAAACGATCAGCCCTATCATACTCTCCCCCGTCTTTCAGAACTCTCACAACCGTATTCATTGTCACTTCATCCGGAAAAATACCCCTAACCTTCATATGCTTAATCCACAGAAGAGCTTCTTTCACAAGACCGGCTTTTCCATACACATCCACAAGCATCCCATACGTATTATTACTCGGAAAAACACCCTTGTTCGCCATATCAATCCAACACCGTCTCAACTCGTCCCATTTCCTAGCACGACCAAGCACACGTAACACCACATTATAATGAATCACATTAGGCAAATAATCCGGGTGCGATTTCATCCACTCGAAAACTCCAACAACCTTTTCCCAATTCCTTAATTCTTTCAAAATCACCGTTTGTTCTTTCGGATTCAACTTCCCGTAATACAAACTTAAAGTTTTATCAACATCATCTTCAGAATCCAAAGATTTCAAAATAGAAGGCAATACACCACCATATCTTTTCTTTTTCTTGTTGTTATTATCATAATTATTACTTACACTATATCTAACAGTACTATTAATTCTTGTATGAAATAAAGTTTCAATCTTTGAAGGAAATTGAAGCTTATAGTTAAACCCTAGAAAAACCCTAGCGGGAAATTTATCATAAAAGCCTTGAACAGAAATTAAATTCAAAGTTTGAAGCTTACATGGGGAAAACAAGGCTTGTGGACTGTGCATATTTTCACGGCTAACTTCCCTGTAACTGCATATTTGAAGCATTTTTATGGCGGCTTTTTTTTCCGGCTTGGAACTCACACTTAAGTGCTTTTTTTTTCTTTTTCTTTTTCTTTTTTTTTAGTCTTTGGTTTCTACTTTCTAAAGTTATATTTTGAGTAAATTACATTTTTGGTCCCTGAAGTGGTCAATTTTTACAGTTTTAGGTCTTAACTCGAAAAATTATAATTTTTCCCCTGAACTCGCATGTTTTTTTCATACATCTTTAAATCACATAATTATCTAAAAAAAAGTATCATACATATACAAAAAAAAA
>JAOEHQ010045142.1:0-11934 GCA_025447715.1 Asclepias incarnata
GTATTGGGTGGAGGTGTTTTACTGGAACATGTGTTGTGTGGCCTGTGCATGTTGGTACCAATGCGGTACCGGGGATCGAGGGGTTCCCTCCAATTTACCCTCTTTTTTTTGTAGTGATGTAATTACTTGAATCTACTCGCTGATGATAATTAGCCTTGAAGACGAGTTAGGGTTGTAAGCAATTGATGACAAGCAAATTGGTAAGTTTTAATATTGAAGTTTAATAAAGTTTTTGAAATTGTGCAATATATCAGGATGACAGGATCACATTGAAACAAGTGAATTTCGACCTTAAAAATACTAATTCTATTGGTTATTCAAGTCCTTTGTGTGTATCCTGAATAATGGAATCACTAGATTTAAATAGTGCTAGGAAATATCATGTAACCAGCTTATTTAGTTGCATTTTCTGTAATGAAAAACTCAGCATGTCAAAGGGGAGTGCCTTTGCTTGTTCAAGTTTTCACGTCTTCATGTTGATGAAATCGGGAAAGCCCTTTTGAAGGAGAGATTTGTGTATTGATGCATTTTGACTGAATAAGCTTCTCACGAGTTACTAGTTTCATCAAAGTTGTATTGTATACATACATACACACTCCACTGAGGCACTGATACCTTTGAACCTAGGACCAACTTGATGTATTCCAGCAGTAGCATCACCCTTTAAAAATAATAGGGGTTGGGTTGATTGTAAGAGCAGAACCATAAGAAAAAGGGGTGAAAGTATATTCGATAGAAATTTATGGTTAAACCGAGAGCAAATTTGTTGTCCTTTAGTGTGATTAGCATTTCTCATACTTACTGTTATTATGAGGGGGGCTTCAATCGATAGTCACTAATGGGGCTTTTAAGTTGTTGATCTGTTAGTTTGAAGAATTGAAGATCATGTATATTTGCCCTTGAAAAATAGTTAGGCATGATTTTCCATCATTATACTCTTATCAGCTGTCATGTAACAATTATTATTTGCGGTTACCATTGTGATGTTATCTGTCTTGGGACAGTGACCTTATGACTGTTGTAAGTTGGCTCTAATATAAAGATGCATGATTTCGAGTCAAATGTTTATTGCAGTCACAATCTTTTCTCTTTGACTTTTAAATAATCTTGTTCTTCATAATAGGTACTCGATAACAAAAGCCTTCTGCATTGCTTTCGTGCTGACATTCTTTTGGGCATTTGACGTGCCTGTTTTTTGGCCTATACTCCTTTTTTACTGGGTTATCTTATTCGCTCTCACCATGAAGAAGCAGATACTGCATATGGTCAAATACAAATATGTCCCATTTTCATTTGGAAAACAGGTACCCAGAATACCCATTTTACTTCAACACTTCAACATTGCAGCTACTTCATTATACAGTTGTTTATCTAGTATTTTCTTCTGCAGAGGTACGATGGAAAGAGGGCAACTTCAACTGAGAGTGCAAGTCTTCTTCCTAGAGACTGAAAGTTTGAACGATTTCATAGTTTTCACCTCCTGTACTACCCTCTCAAAATACACCTTAGTAGGGATTGCAGTTAACCGTAACTTTTTAATGGTTTGTTCCTTTAGAAAGAATCATTTCGTACAGGTTTTTTATTGACCGTATTATCATAGACAAATGAAGCTTAAGTTTTTTTTGTAAGGGCTGCACATTTTAATATCATGAACATGTGGAAATCTCACTGCCTTCACTTTTTTCATGGTTTCGCATGTGCTGCATGTAGAGGGGGGCAAAATCGACCCGTTTACTTATGGATAGATAGATTTGGCTCCGATTTATCTTAAATGGATGAAACGGGTCACAGGATGCCAAAAGTTAATGTTTGATGCGTACTAGTATTATAAACTGTTTTGGTGTCAAAGATTTATAGAGTTTTATTGTAACACTATTGTTCTGAAAGCATAATTAACATATAAATTAGAACATTTTTTTTTTTTCAAGATATAAGCTAAAGTATTTGCCAGGCAACTTTGACTTACGTGGCCTTTTCAAAACGGATATGTTTTGGGTAACTGATCAAAAGGGTTTGGGTAGGTGGGGTTGAGCTGAATTACTTGAAATACTCCATTGTTCAATTTTGTTTAAATATGTACTAGTAGATAGGGGTGTTAAAAACTATCCTTATTCGAAATTGTTATCCGAAAATCTGATACGATTTTATCCGAAAAGTCGGATGGATATTCGAACTTGTAACTCAAAGATATAAGAAATCAAACAAGTTATAGACTCGTGCTTTTAGTTGACAACTGGGTTTTTCCAAACAATGCAAATATTTATTTATATATACTAGCAATTGACAACGCAGATACTGTTCTGCAAGAATTGTGTTTCAAGTATAGTATTTTTCAAGCATTACAATTTTATCATTTTTCGTCCCAAACACACAGAAAATCGAGACCCTTGTGCAAATCCAATGGAGATTATTTTCCAATTATGTATCAATACCAAACATCAAACAATAGAAGTTTCGATCTATATATGCACGTACACCCAAGAACATCATCAAGGTGGATTGTAATACCCATAAATACCATAAAACGTCTGTCCAGCGGTGAGGATTAGCAGAATGACTGCTGCGAAAAACGAAATAATGGCCCAAGGATTGCTAAAATAATTATGCATTAAGCTCGCCCGCCATGAGTTCCACTTGTGGTTATAAAACCGATTTACCTTTTCTGACAACTCTGAAAGATAACTGTTATTGATGTCAAAAACGACTTCTTGACACAACCGGTTAAACAGATCAGCCACGTCAGCATCACTCCCTAACCAGTGCTCGATAATCCCACAGTAATGGAGGTACCCTACATCTTCCTGCGAGTTTATCAAATTGTCCATGAAGATCACATATGATGTAATTTCGCTCCCGCAGTCTAAATGTGACTGCTCGAATGCTATTAGGTTAAGAAAAAGTGATTTGGTTCCATCATGGATTAACAACCGGGGTATCTTTAGAACCCCGTCTTTGAACTTTATATCCCAAAAACGATCTGTTTTTCTTTTCTTGAACTTGATTCCTGCATCTTTGAGCTCGGTTACACAATGTATAAGCTGTGTCCTACGTTTATCAGCAACCCGACTACTGTGTGACCATCTCTTGATCCATCTTCTTGGTTCCATCTGTGGCCCTCTCCTTAATAGGCTCTGCCTAAACACATGAAGGCAGTGAAGATATGATTGGTCAGACAACGGGTCAAACGTGCTGGTGAACCCAAGTGATGATACCATTTTGTTCCGATCACTTTTCGTCAATGGTTCGTCTGTTGGCATTAACGGGTCAAAAAAATGTAGAGCAAGTCTTGCAACTAGGCCTCCAGTTTGGTTAGGCTGACCAAACTGCAGGCCTAATAACGTGTCAAGTATGAACATAGGAATCTGATTCTCCAACATTATCATATCTCGTTGAATTGAGTGCATAGATCCCCTCATTGCAAACACAGGATCACATCGAGCATAACCGAGCTTTATAAACCCTTCAGCAGCCCCACGAAAAAGCTCAAGAACAAAACACCCATCAAGAACCATCATTTCTACAAAGTCGTTACTGCTAACAGTAATCTGCCCTTCATAGCAATCCCGTGCCCTTTCTTCAAGTTCTTTAATAGAATCAAGATATAGTTTAGCATCTTGATTACCACGTTTAAGAATTTGATAAAATGCCCGCCATTTATGACGCTCCATGGGTCGAAGGCGCTTTTTTCCATGATGGTAAGGACCTAAAGAAACGATATTTGGGATATAAGCTTTATCTTCACCATCACGTAAATACTGAGGAACTCTATAGATGCATAGTTTTCCCCATGTTCCCGCCACATCATCTTTTTGGGCAAGATCGAGTTTTTCTCTTACTGTGATCATCCATTCAGATTCTGGTGATTTTGGACCTTCTTTCGAGTTGTCAAATTCTCCATTGATCTCTATCTGAAGTTCATTGGACGGCTGTCGAGTGTCTAGGCCTAGAAACTCGACTGAACGGCTAGAACTCGGTATTCTGGCATCTACAGTTTCTTTGAGTTTTAGAGTAATAAGGTACCAGCTTAATAATTCCTTGTTGAACACAGCAACCATTTTCTGTATTCAAGAAAAAGTATGCTTACAAGCAAAAAATGAAACTTAATAAGATTTTATTTCAAGTCTTTGCAAAAAAAATAGAATGCTTTCAAGAAAGTGACATTACAACTGCACAAATAATGAATATTTGGATCTGATCTAATCCAATAGAATGCATAGAAGCAACCCCTATTGACTTTTATAATTAAAACAGATAATGGTCTTTTATTAGAGCCTTAAAAAACATTCAACTAGAAAGAAAACACGTTTTTCTACTCCAATACTCTTTTCGTCCCAAAATAAGTGTCCATATAAAAAACCAAAAGTTTTTAGTAATATGATGATAATTGCATAAACTACTAAAAAACAGTATTTTGAAAAGTTGTATTAACGGTAAATTGGTAAATTTAGAAGTAGACAGTTATTTTGAAACAAAACAAAATAAAAATTTCGACACTTATTTTAGAACGGAAGGAGTAATAAACTTTTCAAAAAAAAGTTGGTTTCTAGGACATTTAACTTAGATCCATTTCCATTCTAATGGACCCTACTTTCATCCTCTCAACTAAAATCCCATTCCCACCTATGAATATAATATGCTTTCATTTGTCACATTTTCTTGCATGATTAAAAAACCATGTGCATTTTCATAAAGTATTGGTCATTTTTAAAAGGTGATAGTTCTTTATTAGTGTTGACTTTTGACTTTTATATGACATTCTATTGTATTAAGTAACACATCTGTTTAAACCACTTTATATATTTATTAGTAATTAGTAATAGAAATGTCACATTTATATTGCAGTTTGTTATGTTTTCTATTAGTAGTGAATGAATATCATTACAAATTTTAACCTGAAGGAACAGAAAGAAGACTTACTAATCTGTATAGTCCAACTTAAACTTAAATTTGTAACATTCTTCTCGGGTCGGTCCTAAACATGGTTTTTATCGGGTTAAGCATGGACCGGACCGAGACCCGATTGCTAGAATTCATAGGACCGTGGACCGGACCGAGGTACTCGGTTCTGCTCGGTTTCGCCCGCAATATGAACACCCCTAGTCCTTCATTAACATTTTTCCCGTTCATCGGCGAACATATTAGCAAGTCGCAACCGTATATGATTACAACTTCTACACATCAGTTTCATATTTCCAATTACGAAATCACTATCGATAACACGCTAATGCAGATCCATCAATGCATATGCAGAAAAAGAATATAGATTTTTATGGTCTATGTGTAACAACACATTTCAGATTTTCTCCACTTTCAAATAGTATAACCTTGTACAACTCCACGAAAGCAAAAAACATGCCAAAACAATTTGTATTCTGTAAGGCAATTAGCTACAATGAATTGAGCTTTCCCCAAAGGGATCTACAAACACAAATCTTTTTACGTTCCAACAACCAACTGAATCGAATGTAAATATATATTAACAAAAAAAAAAAGAAAAAAAAAGGAAAGTATATAAGAGAAACTGGATCTTGAATGGTTGTTGGGACATCTGTATAACTCAACACCTCTTCTAGATAATATTTACTTCTCATTTCTTTCACCTGAAATCCTGATCAAGACATGCTCATCTGTGTTTTTAGCTTCTTGTTTTCTCTTTTCTCGTAAGCTGTGTCTTGATCTTAGTCTTCTAGTTTTTGTTGGGATCTTCTGGGCATTAGATGCAAGTTCAAGGGGTGCATCAGGCCATGGTGTTTGCTTTGCTGGCACTGTCACCTCTAACGGAGGATCAATAGTCCATCTGCATCGAAATAGGAAGCAAGTCTTAGAAATAATGCGATATTTGTTAAGATGTGCTCAAAAAACTTCGTAAATTTCTAAGTCATTTATGTGTGCAAATCTGCTATTTTACACCTAAATTGTTTACAAATTCGCCTATAGTATAGGTGCCCGGAAGAGTGGAAGACAACATTTTTTTGCAGTTTGCCCAAAATAATACCAGGCAACAAACAATATGACTCAAAATGATTTATTTAGCACCAACATAACTTAGTAAATAATAAACATTATCCAAGAATTAGGAATCTTAAATTGTAACTCAAGTAAGAAGACTAACCCGGCAGGAAACTTGCTATCAGCACGAGCCTCAACACGGCTCCACCACATCATCACTTTATTCCCACAACCACCTAATGGCTCGACCATGGAAGCATCGTCAAGAAACGACAAAGGATTTTCAATATCATCCTCCTCACCACCAGCCACCACCATATCCAAATCCCTAATCCACTCTGGCCTAAACTCAGATTCTTCCCAAACCAACCTTGCATTCATCACAAACCCACACCACTCCAGCTTTCTAGGCAAGACAACGGCCATATCACCAATGTAATTCGCACTCTTTTGTCTATATACAAGAGAATTAAACGTGTGCCACCCGACTAACTTATCAGATGAGTTACAAGCCGGACCTTGGATAGGCAATGTCGAGTTCTTATCTATTTCATCCAAATTCTTCGGACCGTCAAATGTGTCCTCATCAGAATGACTAGAATGAACAAGAATCCCAACAGAAACAGCACCAATCCATTCCACTTTTTGTATCTCGTCAAACAGCTCTAAACTATGCATATTACTATCATCAGCAAACATTACAATCCCATCGAGTTTCTCTTCTCGTACAACTCTGTTTCATCAACATTCACATCAGTTATATATACCTAATAGGCTAATACAAACCAAATTTACTAATTAAAATTAATCAAAAAATTAAACACAAGGATTTAATGTGTGGTTATGTCCGATCAGCATGATTGATTTAATCCACCGGCACAATAATTTCATACTCTTATAATCATTTGATTCTAAACATTACCACTAATATAGATTAAGTTTACCTCAAAGCCTCCAATCGCATTTCGGATTCCATCCTATGCCTAGCACCCCAAAAAACCGGCATCTTCTTCTCAAATCCAATATGCATAACCCGACCTTTCTTCATTTTCGCAAGCAACGCAGCAGTCTCATTAGTAACCCCTCCAGCTTCCACAACAATCCACACAACATTATATTGCAAGTTCATCAATGTATGCATCAACCCAGTCAAATGCAACGCTTGAAACGTTCTAACATAAGTCGGGGTCACAACAATCAAACTTCTAGCGTTTTTGACCCCATACTGAACCCTTTGTTCATTCTGAACTCTTTTTATTATCTTATGTGCTTTCATTACTTCATCCGGGTTCGGGTGTGGCCACGGCCTTATCCGGATCCCATGTCGCCCCACAACCACTCTACTACTAGTTACTGCCGTCGGGGACGACGACATGTTTTTTATAGAAGTTGTGAACGTTAAGGTTTGTGCTATATCGACAGCAAACGGTGTGGTGTAAGTTGATGAAGTTGTGAATAGCAGAAAGAAAACTAAACGTGAGAATCGGAATCCGAGAATAAGAGATATAAGACAACATATACAATGGAATATAGTCCAGAATATAGTTGTCGGAGATTGTGTTGTACTTGTGTCTGCCGCAGACGATGAATCTGATAGCGTTTTTTTGGTTCGAATACGAGGAGTGTGTTGTAATAACTGAAACTTCATTTTTATTTTTATTTTGGTATGAAGAATTTGCTTGAAATGAAATGAAATGGTTGTTGTTGTTAAAGAAGGAAGATGGTGATGTGTTGAGTTGAGCTAACAACTGTTTGTTGGAATGTAACATATCAAAATGAGGTTGCTTTGAATCTAAGGATGAATTTGATTGGTTTTTCTTTTAATAATATTAGTTTATAGTTTAAATATACTATAAGAGTTGATAATTAATTATGTGAGTTCATATATATGATAATATGAAGAAAAAATATATATATATATATATATATATATATATATGTGTGTGTGTGTGGAATTCAATGGCAGGTGCAGATGAAATGGGGTCGTTTTCATGGTGGATGTAGAATAGAAGGGAGTATGTTTTTAATTACTTGGTCTAGTAGCAAAGCAAGGAGTTTTCATATTTTGGGTGGTGAAGAAATAGTTGAAACCCATTACGGTAAAAAAAAAAGAAAAGAAGGAGGCTACATACTACATAACCCCCAGTTCACATCTCACTTGGAACCCTTTAGATATATTGATCTTTAGTTCTTACTTCAATAATACCTAAGACCGATTCTATTTGGTAGACTTTCGGGACCAAGTCCAATCGGGAGATCCTTTGGATCGATAAAAGCTCTCTACGACTCGAGACCAAATTCCAAACCTCGCGACTCGGGAGTCGGGATCGAGGCTCAGCCCAAATGTTGTGTAGGCCAAGTGGCCAACCACTTTTGGTCAAGTGTATTTGGGCCTAGTCTTTTCTCGGTCAATGTATGCCTCTTGGGCCAACCATATTAACCTCCGCTTGGGCCAAGCTGCCCAAGCACCTCGGAGTATTCTAGATCCGACTGTCCGACCATGTTAAACTAACCTTTGTCTTTTGGCCGAGCCTAATAGATGCTCAGGGGCGGAGCCAGGATTTTCGTTTGACTGAGGCTAGGTGACGAAAGATATTGTCTTACTAAAAAACATTTAATAGAAAAAAATACACGAGGTAGCATACCAAGTTTTGTAAAATATGAATAACACTAATAATTTTAACTTAGAAATATAATGTAGATATTAATATGTCATAATGTATTTTTATTTTATATTTTATAATATATGCTCATTGATATTATATATTTAACTTGACTATCTAATTGTAGAAATATAGTTGCGAATATTAATTGATTTACTCTTATTATTAATATTTGTATTCATGTTTACTTATCATGCATCGACATTTTTATGCATCAAGTGATACCATATTGTAAGTGTATCAAATATGTAGTATTAGTAGGAATGTGTGCGTATCAAATAATACAATTTTTAAGTTAATACATCAAATATGTGATACTAAAAAGGATGAGTGTGTATCAAATAATATCATCGTTTCTATCGGTGTTTTGAATACATGGTATTAGAAGCAATAGGTGTGCATCACACGATACCATCTTTTAAATTAGGCATCAAATTGTGGCACAGTGAGAGTTAAGAGAGTAAGGTGTGGAGAAAATAAATTAACTAAATTAATAATGTTATTTTTAATAATAGAATTAATTTTATTAAAATAAAAGGTTAATTACTTATTGTAGATAATAACTTTAGGTAAATGTTCATTTTTAAAGTATAATTAAGGTGAAAACTAAGGGACAAATCTCAGTGACACATTTTCTCTTATTTCTTCTTCCCCTTCTTCTTCCCTTTTTATTTTACATTGTTTATTTCATTTTTAATTTTTTTAAATAAAAAACCATTCCAAAAAAAAATAATTTAAAAATAATAATTTCAAAGAGCGAATCCCGTCACCCCCTTTGACCTATCACCCCACCAGCTACCCCTTATTAATACCCTTGAGGGCTACGTCCGATAAGGGCAAAGCCCCCCTGAACGGGCAACGCTTGTTCGGCTAAATGCTACACATGTACCGTACCATCATCTGAAAAAATAAATTTTTTTTTTGTATAGGTTTTTATTTAAAAATAATTTAAAAAAATTACAAAATGAAAAAAAAAAACAAGGTAGAAAAAATAAAAAGGAAAAAAGAAAGAAGAAAAAAATGTGTGGCTGAAATTTATCCATTGATTTTGAATATTTTTTTAGTTTTCATTTGATTACAACTCAATAACTTTAATCAAAATTATTAAAAGAATACCATTTCTAATCACTTTTGGGATAAGATTAATTATTAAAAAAATCATGATATCTTAAGTGTGCATATTTTATTATCTATTTGCACTTTTGCAGTTTATAATGAAACGGAAGTTCAAAACTTTAAATGAGGAGATGCAACGGAAATGGTCTTTAGGATTCATACATGACTACATGTTTGTTGTAATTACCAAGTTTGTCCTTTGATTTTTACTAATTGACATAAATACCATCAAACTCATTAAATCATTGTAATAATAATAACTAGGAGGTTCGAGCTGCCCGATGGGCGGCATCGATGTGTCCAATCATATGTTGTATGTGTAAGAAACTCGCTTCATAACTGGGAACCCATTTCAACATAAAATATATGCTAATAAAGAAGTTTTGGTTACACTGAGCTTGCTATGTTTACAAAAGATATGGATTAGTACAAAAGTTGGGCTGACCTATGGACAAAAGAGGCTAAGTTACAAAAGATTGCAGTTGTACATGTCAGCAATGTTTAGCATCTAAAATATGGGTTAATACAAAAGGTGAGGTGAGGCCTGTACAAAAGTAGCATTGATATGCAGAAGTAGGTGCAGGGATTCTAATGCGATTGTTTCGGCTTTTTGGAGGTAGTGACTTCGGTATCTGCATAGTTGGAAAATAGAGAATAGGATGAGTTAGTAGAAAAAAAATGCTATTTTTAATTGAAATTATGAGATGGTATGTGTTGATGTATTTACCTGGTGTTAGGAAATCCAGTTTTCTGGGTGCTGTTTTATGCTGCTGATGTTTTTCTGTTTTAGTTGATGTAGGAGCTGGAGTTTTTGGTAACATTGTTGATGGAGCCGTTATGTTTGTTTCACATGGTTGTTCGTTTGCATTTGTTACTCTGATGACGGTAGCTCGCACTGTATTTGTTTCTCTATATGCCTGGACGTGAAATGTTGCTGATTTTCCTTTGAGGGACTCAATTTGTCTTGGTAGTGTCTCATAGCTGCTAGTTGCATCCATTATTCAGAACTCTGAGCATTGGATGCCAATCAAAGTGGTTGATGCCTCATGGGACAATGCCACCTGTATTTTTCCGGTGCTATCATTAATAATCACGGAGATTTGGTACCTGCATAATGATGTTTGCTGTTAGTTTTAGATTTTGCATGTTTGTAATTTGTTATGTTTCTTTTCTTTGACTTTCAATTACATGTGTACTGTGTGGTTGAATTCTCCGTGTGTTGGGCAGAACCAATTGGACCCATATTCGAATATTTCATATGAACATCTTGGACATGTGTTGCGGAACCAGTCGACAATAGGTGGAATATCCAAAACAGTTGCACTGCATGTGAACGTCTTTCCCTGGAAATTTTTTAGCAGTTGGAGTTAGATGGGGTAAAGATAATTGATACATGTGTTATTGTAAAGTGAGAAAGCAACACCAAATATTGTTGGAAAAGTCTACCACCACGAAGCAAATGAGTATAGCGACCATGCCTATCATGAATCTGAAAACTGTAAAAGTGTAAAACATATTCATTGTCAGTTTACGATTAGATCCCTGGGGATCACCAATTAACCGAAGGGAGGGTGACCATCCTTGTTCAGCCTGTGGGAAGAGGAGAGGGTACTGTAAAGGCATGTAAGTTGGATGAAGTTTACTAACTCTGTGAGGTGTCTCATGTTTGGTGTGTATAACAATATCGAAATCTTCATCTGAAGAAGTATCGTCAAAAACTACTCCACCCAAAGTACCTGAGGCCAGCAAGTTGCAATTTTTAAGCCTGTGAGTATCATGAAGCTTGATAACAAAATTAGGAACATCTGTCGTCTGACAGAAATCCTTAGCACTCCTAAATAGGCGCACATATTCATTACATGTGTTGTAGAAATCGGGGGCGTTCACCGGGAGGAGGACATAGAGAACCCAACCAATGAGAAATTTGACCAGTTATCTTAAACACATATGGGCCAGAACCTCGATTAACTGTTTCATTTATTTTAGCTCCAAAGGATGTCATAACCCATATTGGGAGAACCTGCTATTTCCATTACCCAAAAAGTATCAAAACCAGGAGTACTATGGTTCACAGTCTTTAGGAGACGGGTAGTTCCAAAATCAGTGCCTTAAAACCCAAATAATATTCGTATTAATTAACTAATAATACTAAGTTAGAAATCCATTCCCTAGTTAATAACCATTTTGCCATCTCTAATTCTACATT
>JAOEHQ010045153.1:0-11933 GCA_025447715.1 Asclepias incarnata
GTTTAAATTCGTGAATAACATTGTTTCTCGCCTTCCACAAGTGCCACCACCAATTGTATAAAACTGCTTTTAAAATTCGAGCCATGCGACTTGGGAATTTGTTGCTGTCAATCCAAACTAGAATCTCTATAGGCTCCCTCGTTGGAATATCAATCTTCACCCAATCTGAGATAAGCTTTCTTGTGTCTTCCACCAATGTGCAATTCTTGAAGATGTGACGAGAAGTTTCAATACCTAGCTTATATGCTTCCGGAAGCATATAAGTTATCCCCTTTAAACAAATGATGTAAGGTCTTATCTAACTCGAACCATTTTTTCATTCCTATAATGGCGTTAAATCACTTCTTTTTCATTTCATAAATTGAGAAAATATCACTAATAATCATTTTTTTTCTCTCGCTTTTTACTTAAATATTTTCTTATTTTATAATAAAAAAACAAAACAAAAATAAAAAACTTTTATTTTTTATTTGATTGGTCAAAAAATAATGCCCCAACTCTTTTTCCCTCATTTTCTTTTTCTCAAGTTTTCTCCTTAGAAAATATTTTAGAAAACACACTCCAGAACCATGTCCTCGATAAAACGGTGAGAAAACAATGAAAAAAGTGCATTGGGAGTGGTCTTGGTTGAGTAGAGAACATGATCTGTTGCAAAACAAATACAGAGTAAAAGTTTAATTAAGGTAAATGATATATCCTCCTAAAATTTGAATATGACATTTGGTAAAATCAAATGATGAAATTAAGACAGAGAATTAGTAAACTATACTTGTTATGTAATCAAGTTGTTACGGAGATTGTTAGGTTAATTTTTTAGAAGGATATATCATTTTATTGTAATTAATAATGATGCGGTAAGAGCGAAATGTTGGTTTTGATTTCATTTGTAATGTAATATACCTGAAGTTAATTTTGTTGAAGAATATTATATATTATATATAACAATTGTGGTAAGCTTGAGAATAATAACCCGCGGGCCCATTATCATTTTTTATATATTTATTTTGGTTTTTCATAACGGCTAACAAAGCTTCATTAATAAGACACATAGAAAAGAAACTATACAAAATAATAGTCTGTGTAATACAACCACAAGATATGAATTTACAGGGTGTTTGACCTAGCTTACTTGTCAAGCTTATAGCTTATTTTCATGTTGCTTATATTTGATAAGCTAAGTTTTTTGGACTTTTCTTTTTCTTACTTTTTTCTTTTTTTGAAAGGTGTGAATTACTCGTAAATATCGGGAGGTCTAGCATATGTTGTTTAAACCGGATCCGCGCTAGAGAGTCTTCTCGCAGAATAGATTCCCAATTTAAATCCCTTCAATGAGAAACCCCTATCACCCAGAGATCTGGAGGGGAAAACTCACCTAGACCCACCATAAGCGGAAATTAAATATCTGTGGCCACCCCCAAATATGCCTAGGGTAGGACTCGAACTTGAGAGCTCTTGTGAGGAAACAAGCCTCCTTGTCACTAGACCATTTGGTGATGGTTTCTTACTAATGAGCTTATTTCCCATATTTAAGTCATGATAAATTTGTAAACCTAAAAATAAGTCATAAAAATTGTCGAAACAAATAAGTTTATAAGTTTGAAAAATGTAGGACAAACTTCAAAAACTAAGAGTTATCAAAAAAACAACCTTCCCACGAACAAAAATACATCTGTTTAACTTAAATATTTATTTTTATTTTTATATTTTTTTTAAAGTGGCGCAATTCGAACATAATTATTACGGGGTAAACGTGAGTATTTAAACCATGTTCCGGCTACTGCAAAGTAGTGTTCCAGGAAAACCGCCACAAGGTGTACCACTCCAAGGAGTCAAACTCACAATCTTAAGGGTAGAATCTCATACTTCAAATAGCTGAGGCTAAGGTGATGGTACCGCCCTCTCTTGAACTGTTTTTCTAGTATCGCCCCAGAGCTAAGGTGATGGTATTGGTAACTTACAATTTAGTTAATACAAAAGAGTTTAATACTCATTAAAGAATCTAATTATAAATACATACAAATCTTAAGATTTTTAACAAGTCTTTATTAAATGTTCGCTAATATCAAGATGAAAAAAAATATGAGAAGAAAGAAAGGAATACATGATAGTAAAATTCCATAAATACATTATGCGAGTGTTTGATAGGAGTAAATCATAGAAAATGGAACGTAATAGAGAATAAAAATGGTAAGAAAGAGAATGAGTATTTGAAAAGAGAATAAATTATATTGTTTAGTACAAACAGATTATAAACATATGAGAGATACAAAAAGTAAGCAAAAATTAATCAGAAAAAATCTAAACAAAAAATACACAATTTAATAACTTTATTCATTAACAAATAATTAAAATTATTACATAAAACCTTATTAGAACTACAAAAATAAAATTAAAAAATAATAATAATAATAATAAATCATTCTCTCCAATTTATAGAGAATGTAAAATGGAAATCATTCCTCTTTCTTCTTTCTCATTATCATTCTCAACCAAACAAAAGAAGTATTTCCCATTCCTTTTCCACTCCACCCTACCAAATACCCCGTTAGATAAATGAAACTTATATATATATATATATATATATATATATATATGAGAAGGTGAATATAAGATTGTTTCATACCTAAGTTTAGGTATGAAACCCTCACATTTTTGTTTTTTAATCCATCAAATTCATGGGACCCAGGTCATTTATTTATTATAAAACAAATATTAAAAAATTAATATGTGAGGGGTTCCATACCTAAGCTTAGGTATGAGACAGCCTTATATTCACTTTTGCAATATATATATATTCACTTTTGCAACATATATATATATATATATATATATATATGGGGTTGTCAACCAATCAATCAATAGATGGAGTGATACCGGTTACCAATGCAACTTGAGCCCACATGTGAAGTTGAGAGACGCGGGTTCGATCCTTAGGGATGCCCAAATCATTTGGGTATTAAGTGAAAGTATTTTACCAGCATCATAACCCTTTTGGGTGGGATGATGGGGATTTAACGTGGTTCTAGAAACAATGTCCTACTTTACCTTTTTATTATATATATATATATATATATATATAAATGGGGTTGTCACATATCTAAGCTTAGTTGTTGAACCCCTCACATGCTAATTTTTTAATATTTTTTGTAAAATAAATAAATGATTTTTGTTTTTTGTTTTTAATTGATTAAAATATTAACATGTGACGGGTTTCACATCTAAGTTTAGATGTGTGACAACCCTATATTTACCTTCCCCTATATGTGTATATATATATACTAATATTAATACTCGTATGATATACGGATTGACTATATAAATAAGTTTTATTTTTATATATTATAAATAGCAATATGTTGCTATTTATGTTTATATAAGAGATAAATGTTTCGTTAAATTTAATTTACTATTATGCATGCTACTGTAAGATCAAGCAGAACATTTGTTTTGTTAGACTTTTATGTGTTTGGTAGGTGGTAATTTTTTTTAAGTTATTCGTATCTATTTTTTAAAAATTTAATATTTATTTTTGGGTTGTTAAATAAAAATTAAAATTTCAAATGGATGAATGGTAGACATATTTAGATTTTTATTAAAACAAAAAATAGGAATGTTGTTGAAAATAGATGATTATGGTAACAATAAATATAATAGGATTTTTAATATAAGAGTTTCAATTATATTCAGTATCTATATCTATATATTATTTAAATAAAATTTTTAATTATTTATAATATCTAAAAAATAGGATTATTGAATACAGATTTAAAAAGGACGCATGTCGCTCAAGTAAAGCGCCCTTGTGTTTTAATCCTGTTTTCATATATATATATATATACTAGTCCTAATATCCGTGCGTGATGCACGGATTTAGTTAACATTATTTTATAAGTTTTATTGTGTATCCTATAATTTGTTCATGTTGGTTCTTGATGTGTTGACTTATGTTGTTTTATAATAATCGTGTATTCTGATAAAAGTTTATATTTTTTTCATGGTGTTTATTGGTTTGTTGTATACTTATTATTATTATAAATTTTTTTAAATGAAGTATTATTGTTATAACCATATAACTATTAAATATTATTAATTTGAATTATATATGGAAATAAAGTTAACAATGGTAAATATTATCGTGTATAGAAACTTAAATTATGATTATGATATCTATATTAAAATGATGTAGATGTAATGTTTAGGGTAGATGGTAGCCCTGCATCAGTGGTGTGCCGTTGCACCAAAAAATCACTAGGGAGAGTTATTGAAGCCACCTCCTTTTGTGATCTAGAGGGGGGATTGACAACTTATGCAGACTTAGAGTGTAAGAATCTTGTTGAATAAGAAATTAGACTTTTATGTGTAGACTTTGACTCTATTGGATCTGGGTTGCATCCTTATCTGGTGCCCCTTTCGTGATATCACCACCCTTTTAGAGGATGATGATGGCGTTTGAGGTTTGGACACAGTATGACCTTGGGTGAAGGTATTTCTTTCAAAGCTTTCACCCTGTTTGGAAGGTTGAGCTATAACAGGCTTCCTTTTGTCTCGTCTACACTCTTTTTGGAGAGTGGAAATGGGCTTGGTGAAATCAGTTTATCAACTTGAGATACAGGGACAGCTTAGGAACGTTCCTCAGCTTCCCTTGGATCTTTGGGATTCTTGATGCAAAATTTGAGTTTGTCAACCTTTGTAATTGACACAGGTTTCCCTTCGGTTGTTATTTTTCTTTTCACACTTAATGGTTATTCAACCTTGAAAGTGTGGGTAGCAGACTTGAGTTTGGAAGGAGTGGAGGCAGAGGGTGTGGCTAGAGTGGCTGATGTTTTAGCCAACTCTTCACCCTCTTTAGGAATAGAAGAAGATTTGGGAGAAGAAGGAAGAAGGGAGTTAGAAACTTGTGTACCTATGGCCCCCTGAATGTCAAGCTGAGTAGTATCAACTTGAGTCTAAGAAAGGTTAACTCGAGTATCCTCTTCTTCTTTTTTAGTCTCAGATTAAGTCTCTGACTCAGATTGAGGCTTATCTTCATCCTTCTTTAGCACTCTATTCAAAAATGACATCATAGCATCCGACAAGGATTGCTCAGTCTCCTTAGGATTAAAAATAAAGTTAGCTATAGCCTTAACCTCCACAGTTTGGCTAGTTCCAAACTGAAATCACTCTTGAGAATAGTCTCAATCATGTAAGCCAGAATTCTTCCATAAGAAATGGTAGCCCCTTTGCTATTGACCAGGCTAACAAACTCATTAAAAATTAAAGTAGCAAAATCTATTTCTCTCATTGTAACCATGGAATGAAAAATTTGCATTTCTAAAGCATTTGGTTGGTCAAAACTACCAGATTTTACTTGTAAAGTTTTAACAAGGGTGCTTAGAAAATAGTTCCCAATTCCAACAAGAGCTTTTAACTTAACCACAGAGGCAACATCTCCTACATAGCTTATATCTGACAAAATAGTTTTACCTTTGTGTGGGTCACAACATTTTTATACAAACTATCAGGGAGATACTCAAGCTCAAAAACTTGTTTTAACTTGTTAATAGTTAACATTACCTTTTTACTACCATTAAGAATAGTACCAATAATAGTAGGATTACCATGTTGGGTCTCACCAACCTTACAGCTTACGCAGAATTCACATAGCATATCTTGAAAAACCCAGCTTGGCTACTCACACATCATCTTACCAATGGATGATGCCACAAGAAAGTAACAATTTCTCCGTATCCCTTTGCTCAATTTGGAGGATAGACATTAGCGGATAACAGATGGACAATTTTGATACGATCTGGTTAAGGAGCATTGGGTGAAACTTTAACCTTATCACCAATTTGGTGTTGACGCTTTTGACCCTTTTGAGTATCCTTTCAGGTGTGCAAGATCATCATGTTAGAGGTGGCGAATGAGAGTAGCATGGTGGTTTGTAGAAGACTTGGACTCTAGGATTGGATGTTGCATTTATCTTTATCTATTTGATGCTTTCTTTTAGACTATGGCATTATGCCTGAATGCTTATCCCATGCATGGGAGTTTATCTATGTTTGTTTCAATTATGAATTTAATGTTGAATACTTATGTTTGCTTTATTGAAATGTGTTTGGATTTAAGTATTCATGTAGTTACTCTATGTAACATCCATGACACGTGTGCTTATCGTTTCATCCCGAGTCTTCCGCCTTAGTCGGGGTGTGACAGATTGATATCAGAGCCGTGGTTATAGAGAATTAGGTGGTTTTGCCTAGACTATAGCCTAAGAACCTCATGTAGCATACATAATACGATTTATGTGTGCATGTTGTTCATGTGAACCTTTATGTGATTCTGTATGCAAAGTACAAGTTGTTAATAGATTGAGATTGGGGAAACATGATTGTGTACATCTAGTACCATGCTACTTAGCCACCTGAGCCTGTGATGAACTTGTGCATATGGTGATCATGTACTTGTGCATGTGACGTTGGAGATTATTGGTTATTATTTATTACTTATATATGTCAGCGAAGTGATGTGGTATTAACGAAGAAGTATGGTAACATGTCATCGTAGAAACGTCTGATCACCGTTTCCGCGTGATATAGGTGCCATATGGAAACTGTTAGCAACATTGATCGTGACCCCGATAGTTAAAGTGTGGTAGAAAAACTGATACGCTTAATGGGCGTTGGCTGGGTGGAGGGTTAGCCGCTGGTACACCTTACCTACTCAATGAGAATGCTCTCAAGTCCAGTCAATGTCTTTTTGATGATACGATTCTCAGGTGCGAAGTCAAATAAGGAGGGGGCCCCACCAGTCATACATACCTTGCGAATACCCAAAGGGTATATCAGAACCAGATTCCGACATGCATCTGGTGCACTAGAGGGGTGGAGGGTTAGCCGCTGATACACCCTGTATAAATACTCCTCTAGTGTAATGGATGTAGAAGTTAGATTCGGACCGTGCTTTAACTGTTAATATTAGAATTTGCTTGAAGCATTCGGAAGACCGAATGTGTGGAGGGTTAGCCCCTGGTACACCCTATATACATACACGGATGGTGTGCAGGATGTGGAAGGCAGATTCAACCCGTGTTTTAGACCAATAATATTGATGTTTTACTATGTTTTATGTGATCTAAATGCGTAGAACTGGTAGGAAAGTGACACGAGTGCGACGGGTGTACATAATGCCGATCGACACGTATAACGCTACCGTCATCGACTATCACCTTATCTTAAGACCAAATCGTCTTTTCCACATATAGGGAAATGGCAAGAACCCGAGCTAACGCAAACACTAATCAAGGAAATCAAGGAGGGGCCATGGGAACCCAGGAGGACGTGGGAACCCGGCAGGTCGTGGAAGGCCGGTTAGACGTAGGGGTGGTCGGGGAGGAGGAGAAGTCCCCGAAGGAAACCCTGACATGGCTTTTCTCCTACCTGAACAACTGATAAACCTTATGCCAACTCTGGTAGCCCAAGTGGCGACAATGATTGGAGTTAATCCGTAGAATGGAGTGAATCAAACAGGAACTGGGTCGGAAGTAGAACCGGAGCCCATGGTGCAAGAGCCTGAAGTGCAAAAGCCAGAACCAGCTGAAGGAGAAAGATTGGATAGAGTTATGGTTAAGAGAGCCGTCAGGGAGATGGGTGGTGAAGATTATCGACAGAGGTGTACTTACAAGGACTTCACCAACAAATTTACTGAAAGCAACTCGAGATTCCAGAATGGAAATAGGAACAGATTACCATGGACTTTTTCACCAAGTTACCAAGAACTAGTAGCGGAAAGGATGCGATATGGGTCGTAGTAGATCAGATGACTAAGTCAACCCATTTTATACCTATCCATGAACATTACAAGATGGAACAGTATGCAAGGTTGTACATGAGTGAGATTGTATCAAAGAACGGTGTTCTTGTATCGATTATATGTGACAGAGATAGCAGATTTACGTCACGATTCTGGAAATCAATGCAAAAGGCTTTGGGAACGCAAATAGATATGAGCACAGCCTATCATCCAAAGACGGATGGTCAAAGTGAAAGGACGATTCAGACTTCAGAGGACATGCTGAGAGCATGTGCCATCGATTTTGGATGTAGTTCTGACACTCACCTCCCACTCGTAGAGTTCTCGTACAATAATAGTTATCATTAAAGTATTCGATGTCTGCCTTTTGAGGATTGTGAAGGAAGTGTCGATCTCCACCTGCGTGGCAAGAAGTTGGAGACACTCGGTTGATAGGACCAGAAATCATTATGGAAACTTCTGAAAGGACTGCACAGATCAAGGACAACCTCGTCAAGGCACGAGATAGACAAAAGAGTTATGCTGAAAACCGAAAGAAACCCACAGAAATCCTTTTGAGTTTTTGACTGACAAAAACTGCTGATGAATAATATGTATGAACACAGAGTTCTTAATATTATTCAGGATTAATTCGACACAAAAGAAGTGAAGATGTTCACTTCCTTTTATAGGTGAAATGCAAGTGGTTGCATCTCCCAAGGATAGTATATGTGTCACAATGTTATTGGACACTTACACTATACCTAGTACTTGTAAGACAAGTCTTCTAATATGATGTGACATATTAGATATTGTGTCAGAATGTTTGTCATTGACTTTAGTTCATCAGCGATAAACTGAACTTGAAGAATGTTGATGCTGTAAAATTCTTCTAAGTCTTTTCTGTCAGCTTCATCAGCAATAGTAGTCTGCAAACTGCTGCTGATGATTTGTCATCAGTGATTCTGATGACGTGTTATCAATGTATCTGTTAAATGTAAAGTTAATTCCTCTTAACTTTACATCTCTTTCATCAGCTTCTTTCTTAGACTTCAGCTGATTGATCTTTTGGTGATTACATTAACAACGAAGTAAAACTGCTACTAAACATACCTAGCAGTTGTGTTTAACTATTTAATTTCTTAAGTCCCATTTTGGGACTAACAATCTCCCCCTATTTAACTTTGGTTAAACACTAAAGTAATTATGAATGAGCAACAAGCTTCTTTTCAAAAAGTTTCATTCCATAGATGAAAGTTACAAATGATAAGACTATACAAACCTAACTACATCTATTTATTAGCATAGAAATTCTTTACAACGGATTTATGCTTCCTATTTTTTAGTTCATCCAACAACATCTGAGTGAAGAGGACATCATTGGAAGTTGACACACAGACTTGATACATTGATATCAGAAAATTGGATGAGGAAAGATTCATATCAGCAGCTCTGTAAAATCTTGTTCCTGATGAGAAGGTTGAATAGAACATCCTGATTTCTGGTTGTCTGATCACTTTACCATGATTTATAACCGGTACACCAACTGGAAGGTTGGTGTTTATCAGCAATTCCATTGGTCCTTCTTGTGTTGTTGGTTGAACTTTCCTCTTTTTAGAGGAAGAAGGCTTGGGAGCTTGAGTTGTTGTTGCTGGAGAAATCTTCAGAATGGAATCAGTGGTGCCAAGCTTTGATTCGACATTAGAGATCATCTTAAAGTACTTGTCCATCCTGTCCATGAGAGATAGAGCAGCAGGAGTCTTCTTTTCTTTAACAAGGTGATAGAGTTCAATCCATTCAGTCACACCCAGATGTTGATATTGAATATTGGGTATGGACTGAGAATGGCTGACATGTCTTCTTTTCAAATCAACCTTGATAAATTTTAAATCAAGAGAGGCAGTAACAGTTGCACTTGTTATTTCTTCTAGTGCAGTTCTGTTCTGGATAAGCTTATAGTACTGCCTTCTTGTAGACTCTTTATCCTGCTTCTTCCTTTGTAATCTGCTCCTTTTCTTCTTTTCACCAGCTTGAAGAATGAGCTTCTGAGACTCTTCAGCAGTTAGACTCTGATGATATGCAATCTGATCATCATCAGCACTGTTAAGTGCAGCCTTCAATTCTTCTTGTATCCGAGCTTGAGTGGCTTTGATTTCTTTTTCTTTTTGTTCTGCCAACTCTTTTAATGCCTCAAGCTTGGATGGACTAACATTAATAGCAGCAGCCAGATCTTCTGTTGTTGGCTCTGTAGCTTTCTCAGGAATAGCAGAAATGGATCCTTCACCTTCTCTAGATTTGACTATTCTGGCTGAATCTTCAGCAGCCGCTGCTTGCCTTTGTTGCTCTCTGATCAACCTTCTAGCAATTTTGTCCGAATCATCAGTAGCTTTTGAGGAGACCACTGGTGATTCAACAATTGATTTTCCTTTTTCTATGATAATTGCTCTTAAGGGCGAAGAGTATTCATCAACATTCAAAGGTTGATCAGAGATTTTCTCCCCCTCAGCTGATGCTTCTTGTAATTGTGCTGGTAGTGGAGTCTTTTCTTTGTCTTCCTCCCCCTTGGAAGTAGCTGGTTGAACAACCATTGCTTCCACAGTAGGGACTCCTACCAGAGAGACAGGGAGAGGAACTGTTACTGCTGCTTGAGCCTTGAGAAGAGAGAGAATTTCATCAATCTTGGATTTCTCTTTTGAGACTGACTGCTGCTGCTGCCTGGTGACATTTATCAAAGCGTTTAAGGAGGAGACAACTTCTGCTAGCACCTTAGTCTGTTCATTAATGGTGTGAGTAAGTTTGACAAGATTTTCATCATGGACTTGGACAGCTTCCTTTATGATCAACACTTCTTCCATGTGTTCATATTGCTGATCAAGGAAGTGGTTGATGACTCTTAAGTGACAAACTTAGTCAGCAGCAAGTTGACTTGAGCAGCATCCACTTTTTCTTTTTGAAGAATAGACTTGAAATCTTGAAAAGGGGACTCGATGCTCTCCTTAAAAGGTTTGAGCTCATTAATCAGCAGTTCAGGCTGAGCAGCCAAAGAAGCCTTGATCTCCCTCCATAAGGCTAGCAGTTTTCCAACAGAAGCAACCAGATTGATGCTTTCAAGAGAAGTGAAATCGCTGGTGACTTTGACTTCATCTCCTACTTTAGCAATCATTTCTCCACTTAAGGAGGTCAGCAACCTGAGTTCTTCTATTTTGGCCAGGAGATCTTTCAATGTTAGCCATTTAGGCCTAACATCAGGCTTTTCTTTTTTGTCTTCTCCAGTAGCAGGTTTTGAAGAAGAAGGAGCAGCATGCACAATAAAAGGTGCAGCAGTGGTGACAGACTCTGGCTGAGGAATAGGCTGAGTGAAAAACTGAACTTGTTGAGCAGCAGCATCATGAGCTTGTCGAGCCCTAATACTTTGGTTAGCCAGGGAAAGCCTCCTATGAATTTCTTCAGTGAAATCCGGAGTTGGTTGATCATCAGCAGAAAAGTCAGTCCTTTTTCTTCGTTTGAGCTTAAGAGATGAATCAATAGGAAAGACTTCCTCTGTTTCGTCTTCATCTTCCTCATCAATAAGGTG
Organism: Asclepias incarnata; assembly: GCA_025447715.1. Taxonomy (NCBI): domain Eukaryota; kingdom Viridiplantae; phylum Streptophyta; class Magnoliopsida; order Gentianales; family Apocynaceae; genus Asclepias; species Asclepias incarnata. The sequence goes on from JAOEHQ010045153.1 coordinate 11,345, forward strand.
AAAATCTCTGACAACAAATTATGATTTAGAAGACTTATCAGCAGATCCACCTAGAATGAACTCCATGTTAAGAGATTCTGAAGAAGAACTCTGATCATCATCAGCTCCAGCTGCATCTTCCATAGCAGTACCTGAGGAAATTGGTTGTGGCCTTGTGGGGATTGGTGGCCCTCCTCAGCTGGTTTCGTTTTACCAGCTGATTCATTGGGACCAGACTTCGCATCCTCAGAACTAGCTGGTGATGTAGCTAGCTCCTTAAGAGGTGCTGACACAGGTGGCAAAGAAGTGGTGGCGATCAGTTCTATATCAGACTCAACTCTAGTGGGCTTGGTTAACCCTATATCTGTAACAATTCGTATTTTAATATACGTATTTTCGTATATAACTGTTCACTTCTACGTTTAATTTTATTTATTTAATTTAAACGTACAATCGTATCGAAACGCGTAACCGTCTCTCGAATTTATTGAATAAATTCGGAAATTTGCACTGGAAACAACAAACATTTAACATTTAGTAACTAGCGGAATGCCAAACTAATGACATAATCTATTAAAAGATTTGTCCCAATGTATTTATTTATATAAAT
>JAOEHQ010045164.1:0-11932 GCA_025447715.1 Asclepias incarnata
GATAAAAGGGGACCCCCCTGAATTTAATGTTTCCCCTCACAAACATTCACTAACATCACCTAACTATATACTGTTAATATCATATAAGTTATCCCCAATATCTATTTATTTGAAAAGCAAGATAATATAGTACTTTACAGCTAACAACCAATACGTGTAGTCATATCAAAGTAAAACGTGTAGGTGTGGAAGTTGTTGTTGACTTTCATCACACTTATAAAATGATAGCTACGCTATTTCTTTCAACACAGAAGTCAATTTCTTTCTTCTTTCTCAAATTAAACTTTCATACACAAGATGGAAATCACATAAAAATGATTATACCGAAAAGATGAAGCAAGAAATTCAAGCAAGAAACAGCCAAGGTTCAAGTTATGATGTGTGTTTATCAGAATAGGTACAAGTTTACGACAACCAGTCTTGAAGAACAATGGATTTCTTGTAAAAGAGGGTTGGTTCAAGATACATGAATATATGGAACGGTCGGATAAAAAAAAAGATAAAAAAAGAAAGATAGAAACCCTGACGCCGAACATCGTGGTTTGATTGCCGCACCACGAACCAAGAACCAAGATGGGCGGTATGGTTGGGGGACGGTGCCGATTGTCCAACTAGGATTCGGGGTTCGGCATCAAGAGCCCATACCCCATGCTCTTACTATGAAAGTATTCGGATTACCCTTGCTAAGATTTGAAGAAATCCCTTTTAGTTTTCTACAACCCACCAAAACATACATTTATTTTCTATTGAAATGGGAAAACTTAACTTAAATGGATCGATTTTGAAATTATGAGAAATCAATTTATTGCAAATCGTTTGGTAGCTTTGTTTAAATTATATAAATAGCAAAAGGAAGATATTTTAAGGATTAATAATTGAACTAGGGCACCCGTACGTAAAAATTAAGACACCCGTACTTTAAATTACATACTCGCAACTCCTCAGTCGGCCGAGTTGATAACGCATCCGGATTCTGCAACCAACAAAACAACACTTTTTAATTTGCTCTAATTTTGATTTCCACAAGTTTAACCATAATTATTGATTCAATTTTTAAACCCATTTGCTTATGGAAACACTCATTCCTTCAATCACTATTAATCACCAATTATTCTTCTTAACTAAAACCCCAACTTTCCAAAAACCCTTGGCAAAACCAAATTCAACAAAACCCCATCATTATAAAACCTTCTCTCACACACCCCTCAAATCAACTTTATTTGAAAAGCTCAAACATAAAGATTCAAACCCAGTTCAGATTCTTGAACAAGATGGTGATTGGGGCAAAGATCTTTTCTGGGCTGTTGTTGGATTCCTTAACCAAACTTCCAAATCAAACCATGTTTTGCAGGTAGGTGTGTTTAATTCATGTTTTTTTAATGTTGCACACCAGGTGTATGATAAAATGTTTGTAATTTTATAACTTTTTTTTTTGTTATCAGGTGTTTGAAAAATGGACTAGTAAGGATGATTCACGGGTTAGCGTGTTTAATTACGAGAGAATTGTGAGGCTGTTGATAGAGGAAGGACTAGTTGAAGATGCAGTGTTGGGTTTGAATAAGATAAAGGGTGTTTACGGTGTGAAGCCGTGTTTAGAGATTTATGATATGGTTATTTATGGGTTGGTTAAAATGGGGAGATTTGATGATGCATTGGTTTATCTTAAGGAGATGGAAGATAATGAAATGAAGGCGAGTACTGCGGTTTATAATGTGTTGATTAGAGCTTATGCGGAAAATGGTTTGTATGATGATATGGCAAAGTGTGTGAAAAGAATGGAAGTGAAGGGGTGTTTTCCTGATCAAGGCACGTATAATTTGTTGATTAGGGAGTTTTCGTCAGCTGGATTGATTAAAAGGATGGAAAGGACGCTTCGGATTGTCATATCGAAAAGGATGGATGTTGAAGATACTACCATGCTGGCGATGCTTGAGGCATATGCTAATTTTGGGGATGTGGAGAAGATGGATAAGGTTTATAGAAAGATTTTGAGGTTGAAACCGAGAGTTTATTTGAGTGATGATTTGATTCGTAAAGTGGCTGTTGTTTATATAGAGAACTATATGTTTTCTAAGTTGGAGGACATGGGTATAAATTTTTATTCCAAAAGTGGCAACAACGATATCGTTTGGTGTTTAAGGATACTTTCTCATGCTTGTCTTTTGAGCCGGATGGGAATTGAGTCTGTGGTTCGAGAGATGGAGTACAAGAAAGCTAAATGGAGTGTGACTATTGCAAACATAATGTTGTTTGCATATGCTAAAATGAAAGATTTTGAACGTTTTGATGTCGTGCTTTTGGAAATGGCGGCTCGTAATGTGAAACCTGACGTCGTCACTTGTGGGATCTTGAGTGATGCACATGGCTGGGCGTTTGATAGGGCTGGTGAGCTGGGTTCTTGGAGAAAGATGGGATTTTTTGGGGATGTTGTGGAACTGAAAACTGACCCGTTGGTTCTTGCTGCTTTTGGAAAGGGAGATTTCTTAAAAACTGTTGAAGAACTAGACCAAATAAAGAGCAAAGATTGGACTTATGAGCATCTTATTAAGGTGGTTAATCAGCATCAACATAGAAAACAGATTAAGGTATAATTTTATGAAACCAAGTCTTCAAAAACGATACAAATTTTAATAGTAATGTTGTATTCTATCTGTGAATGCATGCCCATTCAAGGGCGGAACTATGAAGAGGAAGGGGTGGGGGGATACGTTTTATATAGAACATGAATGTTTATATAGGTACAATTGGTCACGTTCCGACTGGGCCTCCCCAGCCATATTGGTCACATTCCGCCACTGTGCTGGTTGCCCAAGACTTGTGTGATGTTAGTATCTGTGTTAATATATCTTGATACTAATAAAAATTAAAAAGTATATGTATCATGTATCCTATACATGTTTAACTTTTATATTTATATATGTATGTTTTATGCTCTGCAATTTTTAACACTTGTTTTTGGAAGTCATGTTTTACAAGACGTGTAATTTATAGTTCTGAATAGCTAATCATTAATCTGTCTTGTTAACGAGGGTTTGTATTGCACATGATGAGCCTTTCGTTCTTGTTGCGTTTGGCAAAGGACGGTTCTTAAGAAATGTTCAAGAGTGTGACCACACAAAACACAAAGTCCGGACTTGGGTATCTATCGAGACGGTGAAACAACGTTAAACATAGAACCTAACGAATGTATGATTGCATGACAAGAACAATGCAGATCTTGTTAACAAATTTTTATGCTCTTTAGAATGAAAAACTTGTTTATTGATCTTAGCATTGTGTTCATATACAAGGTGTGATGAGAGATAAGATAGACGGGTAAAAAATCCACTAATAAATCTGATTTGTTTTTTGTTGATGCACCGAGTTTAAAAGAAAAGTACACTCGGTCTAAATAAATATTTTATTAATCTTGTAGTAATCGGTCATGGATCTACCAAAGATATGAAATTATCTATTTGGGGTAATTTGACCAATTCACCTCCTTTCATCAGTAATGGATTTTAGACGTTTAAATGTACTAGTACTAGACTTTAGGCATTTCTACTGTGTATATTAACATGTCCAAAAGCCTTAATCAAGTGATCATAGACAATGAGAATGTTAGACATCCCATGTAGTCGCTCCGTTGCAGTTGCTTCACATTCGATAAAATCCCTCATTTATCTTCAACTATTTCATCGGCCAAAAAGAAAAAGTTACCGAGTGACAAATGTAAAACCTCAAACGAAGGGTATTAACCATTACAAAACTAGAATTCAAAGTGTACACTCCATGTATCAATGATGCAACACGAAAAAACCTTAAACAGAAGTTCTCCGGTTCTTTAAGCTCACCGGGAGCAGAATGCGCTCCAATATATAACCTTAAAGTTCAAATACATACTATAAACTCACGATTAACTTACAAAAACATTAAAAGTAAAAATCAAAAAAAAAAAAATGTAAGTGATCACATACTCCTCCCGATAACTTGCAACCTAAAACAACCATTCTCTCTGAACTCGTGACCTCATATGCATGTTGTAAACCCTTTTTATAGAATGATTGTCTCAATGCAAGGTCTCCCCTCATTCACATGTGATATAACAAGTAATAAGAGAGGAAAAAGGTCTATGCTGCACAATTGATCACAAATGGGTTTTAAAACTCTGTAAAGTGCTTAATCTAGTTTGGGGTCAAGAAGATTGTACTGCCAGCTTCTGTAGATGCTCGTAGAACACTTGAAGGTTCACGTCATCAGTGAAGATAACATCCATTCCAGCCGCCACGTCATTATTGTATGTTGCTGATGGGTTCAACTTGGCTAATAAGAATCTAGCCTGTTTGACATAAAACAAAGAATGACATAGAACAATGCACCAGTCAAACGTAAGATAAGAATGTATGTATAGTATAGAAGTGTCGAGATGGCGGGTTAGGAAAAAGGTCAAACAGGGTGCAGACCAAAACGGATTGGAGTCGGGTTGTGTGGAGTCAACCCACAACATCTCATCCTTTTTACATATACATTGTTGAGTTAACTAAATAAACATCATACAAAGTAGACTTTAACTAAGTTAGCAAATAAGATAGGGCGGATTGATGACCTGAGAACCATGCTGATCACACACCACTAATCTTGGGACCGGAAATCGGTCACGTATAATCAACTCAGCATCATCATGTGGAGCTTGCAATAACTGTGCAAATGCCTATGAGAGAAACAGAAAGTCATCACATTTTAGGAGAGATAATATTAATTGGGTATTGCAAACTTATGCCCCCGGGTACACGTGTAGGAGAGAAAAAGGTCGTGTAATGCAATTAGCTCTTATCACAGCAACTTCTTACATGTTTTTGAAAATCCAATTAGTTAGATCTCTAAATAACTTAAAAGTCAAAATCATGATCCCTTCTACATGCACACTCGAAGCAGATTATTGCCATGTCAGTTTACACACACATCAAAGCACCCCCAATAACTTCACAAGAATTGCTCTTTCAAGAATATTCAGAAAAATGAAAAATGAAGTAAAGGAAAAACATACTTGATGTTCTGGCTGATTCTGGTAACCCATGTTCCTCCATTGAGCAATTGTCATGCCATGGAAAATAACTAAACTAAAGTATGAATCTAGTAAAAGGATTCGATCAGCTGAAATTGATGCCACATCAAGCAATGCTGGTTCAGGAAGTGCATTAAATGTATATGATATTAACGAAGGTTGGATCATAACAGTAGCATTGGTAACACTCTCTCGGTTTAACATGATGCGAAAATAAGCAGTTTCATCTGGACTATTATTGAACACCTGCCAAAAAGAGAACAAAATTTTATAAAAAAAAATGGGTGAAAGTTATTTTGAACAATCAAACTCCCGCACACCTATGACCTTATAAAGACTTGCACCCACAACCTCTTGGTTGGGGGCTACCTTGATACGGCTTGGCCACGGGCCTGCTCGTTACAAAAAAGGTGAAACTAGTTTATCATTAAATAAAGAATACAAACAAGTTCTACCTGCACAAACTGTGATCTTCGAAGATTAAACATAAACTGAGGGAACAATGAGAAACTGGGGTTTAAAGAAAACGAGGATGGATCGTCCTTTCGATAGTCACCAAACTTAGAGCAGAGACGAATGAGGCTTCTATCTATCCACCTTGTTGCATCAAATGATTCCTGAAATATTAATAGACCATCAACGGCCAATTAAACAAAATGGAAAAAAGAGAAACAATAAACAATAGAGCAAAGAAATTGCTGGCTTTCTACCTCGGTCTCCATTTTATATGAAACTAATCTAGCCATTACTACAGCAGCAGTCTCTTGATCAAAACCCTGCATCAATTCCTGTGGAAAACATCTTTCAGATGATTAGATATTAATCCTAAGCAAAATAATTTCCTAAGGAGGAATGTATGCAGATTTTATTTAAATCTCAAAAAAGAAAACTAAGCAAATGACTTTGATATTTCTACAGAATAACTCAGAAAGTAGCCACAAACGGTTGCATGAATGAAGGTTTGACTATGTTACCTCTGAAACAGCAGCACTCTCTACCCATCTTCTAGTAATCGTAGTAACTCGCAGTTTAGATTGTCCATCAGCGTTCTGATAACTGTACCAACATTCACAAGCCATAAATATCAATTGCACAATAAATTCCAATCACATTTGGTTAAAACCAGAAGTATAAGATCTTGAGCAAATAAGATATAATATATTACTATCCAAATAGAAATAAAATATAATTTCTTGTAAGAAGCTGTATCTATTACTGTGTAGTATTCTATAACGTGTCCACTGCCGGAATTAAACACCCTTTGTTCACTTTATCCCTATTTAATCGCAATTTGACTTTTTGAATCATTGAGCTTGGGTTTTATTTGCGAGCTAACCAACATATTGCGGAAATGCCAAATAACAACACTTAGCATACAAGAAATCTTACTAGTCACCTTTTAGCCTACAATTACTCTTTCTTGCAAAGTATAAAGGTGAAGGAAGCTATGTGGTTATACCGGTCCAGAATCAAATATCGCTCAAGGACCAATATTTGAGATATCGGTTATCGCGACGGGATAGCGGTAATTTTAATATTATGCAATATCTATCTATATATAGATATAATAATAATAATAATAATTAATACTTAATACTTAATAGAAATATCAAAAGTCAAGCTTAAAAGTGTCAATATTTGAAGCATTAGTGTTAATACTTGCAAAAATTAGTGTTTCTTTAAGTTTGGGAGACAAAAGAAAAAAAAGAAAAACACGCTATAGCACCGATACCGGTAAAACCGTAAAATAGCGCCGATAATAGCGGGACCGCTATTTTGACAGCTATTTTGCCTGAGGACCGCTAACCGCTGTAGCACCGCTATTGATTACATAGAAGGAAGAATGTAATATGACAAAAATAAAATCCCAAAAACACCTACTAGTCACCTTTATGCCTACAAATTGATCTTTCTTTCAAAGTTTAGGGGGTAACCGAATTATGTATAATGACAAAAATAAAAGCCCCTAACATTAAAAAAAAACAGTAATAACTTTAATGTGAATTGTAAATTTTATTCTTGGGATAATGTATGGGGTTTGTTTCTTTTAATAAATTAAGATTAGTAAGGTGGTAACTTTTCAAGTTTAAAGTAAGAATTTGTAAGATATTCATTTTTTCTTTTGCAGTTTGTATGAAGCTGGTTATCCAACACTGAATATTTGATCCATAAATAAAAAAAATAAGCAGCAGACTTTTTTTATCAGAACACTACAAACTCATTCTTGGAACTTCAAGTCACAGTAACCAGATAATCAGTTCCAAAATGCAAATCCGAACAGCCCTTTTGTTTCATTAAGCATTTTGCAAGAATAATCTAGACTTCCGGTGAGCATTATCCGGATTTCAAAAGTAGAAAAAAGCGCACACAAAAAAACTATTATTTACCTCGTAAGAGTCTGTATATACAACTGTGGATTTACATTGCCAGAAGGATCTTTGTCACTTGATGATACATCAAAGAAAACAGTCAAACAAGTATCTTTGTCCAGTCCACACAGCTTCCATGCTGTGGTGTTCCCCTGCCCAATTGGCGAGTTTCCTACAGCAGGTCCTTTCTGCCAAGAAAGTATCAGTAAATAGCCTTTCAAAGACCAATAATTACCAAAACAAACGTCAATAATGATTTCAGTAAATAATTGATGCAATGTAATAGACCTTTTCCAAAGATGTGCAGGGTCCAATAATCCCCTGAATTTTTATATCCTTTGAACAATTGATTTCAAGAGTACCACTGAAAATAATGAGCTAGTGATGAGTTTCAAAAAGATAATATGGCATAAATGAATAACTAAAGAACAACATATTCATATATAACCAAAATATCATCAAGCATAAAAAGACTCACTTATGAGCAAGGCCAAGAGACTCTTCTCCCTTGTCAAAAGCACGCTTGAATGAGCCTTTAAAAACTGAATGACCAAAACTTTCAGCTAGAACAACAAGGCCACCAGTTCTTTCAATAATGACCTTCATCTCTGCAACCCCAACCTAAGAATATAAAAGCTCCATTAGATAGTCTTATTATTTAGGGACGCTTTAATGAGCGCATTTGGATAATCAATTTCATATTAACGCTAACAAAACTCATTATCATGAGGTACCATAAAATCATCTATTTACCCATTCTTTCAACCTCTTTTATATATCACAAGACAGTCCATTTGAGTAAGGTTATGACTCACATAGATTATCTATCAACTCTTGAAACAATCAAAACTAGTAAGACAATCAAACAGCTGATCATCTGATAATAACAACTTCAATTAACAAAAGCATCCACACACCAATTCTTGCAGACAAATGTACTACAGCTAATTATCTAATTCAGGTTATTCAATGAATAATCATATTTCAAAAAGCACACCCAAACACCCATTAATATTAACTAGAAGTGCGCCCGTGCAATGCATGGCAGCCGAATGTGTTTTAAATATTTTAGCAAGGACACAGCTAAAGGGTTGAAGGTGGCGGCGTCCGGCGTCCGTGATAGTTGTGTAACAGAGAGAGTTATAGGTGTATTATGCTACGAAATTGATTTGTTATTTGTATTGTTTTTACATTACCATTTATTGTTATAGTGACTTTTTAATATATAATAATATATTAAAATTTTGTTTTGATTAACTTTATTTTGTTTTGACTAATTGAAATTGAATTAAATTTGATTAGCAAATTAAATGCAAAAGTAAAATTGAAATGCACTTAAAAGTTCAAATTTTAAGACACTCCTCAAATGCTTTATAATGTAATAATATAGATAAGAATGAACAATGATACTAAAGGAATTTAATGACCTTACAAATGTATGAACAGTTGCAAAAATTACAGGCACATTGATGACATTAAAGAAAATGAACCATCATTATATATGTATATCTAGAAACAGATAAAAAGGCAAAGTGCAGAAGGAAAAGCAGAATCAAGACGAGTGTTCTACCTGGTCAAGGGCTGATGCAAAAAGGTCCAAGACATGACCCTGGCTAACCATCTGGTTAGCAAGATTCTCGTAAAATTGAACTGCCTTTCTAAAAAATGGTGCCGCATCCTTGTCTAGATCTTTATGTGAGCGGACCGGATCCGAGAGATCTTTGGATACAATCTGCCAAAAGACCAAAGATAGATAAAAGGTTAGACTTTCTGGAAAGTAGATACAGTGATATAATTTGGATCTTCATAATCATAAAACCTAGAATGTTATTAGTTTCTAAATTCATTAACTTTATCAAAGATGATTGCCACATCACAAAAGAATGACAACTCCATGCAGCTTTTAAGCATAATATTATTATAGATTATGCAAACCAGAAGAACAACATTCATAAACAGCATTAGGAAGTTAAAAATCTGAAACTTAGCTACATCCATCATGATTAAGCAAAAAGTTGCAGAACGGGCTTACCGAACCAGGACCTTCGGTGCAAGGACCCCCAACTAACGCTACAATACGAGCACCTGTACCAGGCAAGCAAGCCCCAAGCAAACCTGCTGCAACACTCAATGCAACTCCAGTGCACCTTAACGATCGATTACCAGGTGCAACAGGCCATTGATCTGTCCCTAGTTCCTCCAAAAGCTGAATCATAATCACTTCAATAAGCATCCATAATTTTATTAAATTATTTGAATTCAAATCAATGTGAAAACAAAACTCACCGAATGAATAATATAAGCACCCTCGGATGCAGGCAATAAGAACCTCGTAAAACCAGAATTCGGTACAGCCCCATTCTGAAATCCTTGTCCCGGCACACTGCCAACTCTCCTACCACCTCCACCTAATCCTAATTGATCCAAAACCTGATCTTTCCCCATTTCTTTCGATCCACGAAAAACGTAAACCTTATTCATATCACCAAACCCTAACTCATAAACCTGAACTTGAGTCCCGAATGAAACAAACCCTACCAAAGCATTTTCGGGCAAAAACTCAAGCGCTTGTTGTACCGCTGATTTAGCATACCCTAACTCCTCCTCAATCATACAAGTATCAATCACAAACACATAAACCGGTGGAGGTTGTAATTCAGTGTGACGCTCGTTATAGTTATGACTAGGTAAGTCATATTCAATAGTAGTGTATTGTGGATACAATTCAGCAGGTACATTAGTTTCAGAAATACCTGAAAAAATTACAAAAAAAAATAGCTCAATCATACAAGTAATGCACATTAGTGCCACATCACTTTCTATACGCTAATTAATTATCACCTAACTTTGTAGTTCTCGACCATTTTTGTTGTTCTGTTTTTAACCTTTCACATCATATTCAGTAAAGCAGATATATTAGTAAGGTTTATCAACAAATTCAGGTGAAGTTTCAAACAACTATCTCAAAAAGTGCTAAAAAAAAAAAACAGAAGTCGAAAACTCTTTTAAAATAAATGTTATTCGTTCCATACACAATGGATCGAATCACAAAGTAATTAAATTGTTTTCAACTTCTTTCTTTTTGGATTTTTTTTCTAGTATGAAACTCGGTTAAATTTTACATGTGAATGGACTTGATCACACGTGTGAATAAGCACCATATCTGCTTTACGCCTGAGTATGATGTAAAAAGGTTAAAAATAAAAATCGATATCGATACACACATACATAAATATGTGAATTAACACATAATTCTGTTTCCTTCATCATATACATACAAACACGAATATATGCTTAAATAAAATTGATACAGATATAGATATAGATAGATAGATATAGGGAGAGAGGGGGAGACCTGAAAAGTGCTGGGGGAAGTGATTGCGTTGTAAGCAAAAGGGGCAGATCCAAATACGGGCTTGAAAATCGACACGGGCGAAAGGGTTGAGAACAGAAGTGCAAGTCTTGCAGCGAAGAGGCAAGTAAGGGTTAGTGGGAATGTGAATGTGAGGACGGATTGGGGAAATAGAAGCAGCAATAGGGATGACACACTTGCTGGCTTCGACTTTGGTGCGGGGCCAACTGTTCCAAGTCATTCGGACTCCGTCGATTCCTTCCGGATCGGTCGATGCCATCTCTGTTGTTGACATGATGATGATGATGATCGGAAATTTAGGGTTTTTGATTGATTGATTGATTGATTTGAGGGGGTTAGAATTGGGGGATATTTTGTATTAATTAACGATGATGGGATCTGGTGTTTGTGTGAGAGAGAGAGAGATTTAGATGATGATGGTATATGAAAAGAGGTTGATTTTGGTTTGTTGGATGAAACGGAAGTGGTAATAATCCGTTTTTACTATGTAAAGATAATAAATTTGTTTCGGATTTTTTAAGTTGCCACCGTGTCAAACCCATCAAATGCGGCCACGTATACATCTAAAAATAATTTATGCCAATTCATCTAAAAACAACACCAAATTATGTCAATTCACAACATAAGGTGTTGTTGAAAAAAAGAAAAAAAAAACCCAAAAATCCAAAAACAATTTATTAACAAACTAAGTTCATATTTGGGGGCTGGAAAATTGAAATTGCAAACACGTCATGGCTGTAAACCCATCGGTTTATCCCGTCAAAATACGGCCCGAGATTCTCGATTCCCTGTTTTCAAATCACCGGCAATCTAAAAATAACGTAATCACAGGCAACCTATTCTGATTCCGGCAACATATTGCTTTAAAAATGGAATTCCGGTAGCACCTCATTGGAATCACATATTCCGGCAACGCTACCACATAAAAAGTACTACCAAGCAAATCACAATCAAGCAATTAACATCAATATAAAACTATAACATGATATATATATATACAGTGTTGCAAATATCGGCCGTATCGGCCGAGATATCGGGATCGGCCGGCAAAGGAGACGATTCTGTTTGAATCGGGTCAAATATCGGTCAACGCTAGTCAATGATGCTAAAATCGGATGGATCGGCCAAATATCGGATTTTTGGTCA
>JAOEHQ010045175.1:0-11930 GCA_025447715.1 Asclepias incarnata
TTCATGCCTACGTGGACTATGATTCATTACACATTTACTTATTTATTATTTATTTATATATCATTTACACATTATTAAATAAATTCAAGTAAATCTTTTCCAAATAAATCCAAGACACTTTCCTGCTATTAAATCTTCAAGTAAATCTTCAAATGATGCTATTTCCCAGATCCAACTCATCCAAGTAAATCTTCAAACTTTCTTTGTTAATACTTTATGGACGAACCCGATTATAAACAGTACTCGTACGAGATAAATTTGAAATTAACATTTCCTAGATCTTGTAACTTTATAGGAATAAAAACACAACTAAAATTCAAAATGGAGACATTCAAGTTGTCAGATTCCATTTTCTTGGTAAATTCATCCCCAAGAAACACTGAAAAAATGTCACCTGTGGTGCACATGTATTTTAAACATATATTACAAAACCCACCATTTCCTATTGATTCAAAACCCAATCAAGACTTGAAAATCCAATCGCAGATATGCCCTAAGATCTAATCGATCTTATTTGGATTTTCATGGTGATGATTTCCTTACCCTACAACCGATCGAAAACCTTGACGTCGCACCCAGCCGGAAAAACGGGGTCGGCCACCACCAGTAATATATATACCATTTTTTCCGGTTATCACCTCTGACCACCAAATTTTCCGGCGACTTTTGGCGGTGGTTCCTGGAAGGGTAGTGATTGTCGGCCTGGTGGTGACCGGAGGTTGGTTTTCAGGTGGTAGTTTCTGGCTTTACTAAACATTAATCCCATCGATTCAAGATCTGGTTCATTTACTAAACATTAAAGTCTAAACACCATCAAACAAATCAAACTCAAATCGATGGGATATATATTAAATCTGATGGGATATATATTAGATCGATGGGATATGCATATGTATATAACTATATATATATATATAGTTATATATATAGTAGCTATATGATGTTTTTCTAATTTCATAGCTGTTACACATTCAGTGTATTTTTCTTGAAATGAGATTTTTGCCACTTAATTGACTTTATCTGCGGTAAAGAGTTTGATTTTGACATAAACCATGTGGATGTCATAGCATTCTTTTTGTAGATTGGCTACCTCTTTGTGCAGAAAAGGATTCTGTAGTTAAGAACCATCAGGTATTCTAGTCCATAAGTATCTGTTTCTCCATATACACATAAGTATTAGCCACTAGCCCACATTTTATTTGTTTTATGTTTACAACTTTGGTACCCATTATATTTGTATTGATTGCATCGTTTACAAGTTCTCAACTCTTAATAAATGACACCACTTTCCGTGTGTGGCATCCATTTTTGTTATTACTTTGGTTTGGGTTAATGATTGGAAGCACCAATCATGCTCTCTCGTTTATAGATTTTGTTTAGTATCTGGCGGATAGAAAGATACAATGATGAAACCTTTTATAACTGAATTGTTAAATCCGGAGGTTTTCACCTACTGAATTATTAAAGCTTTTACATTGATGTCACCAGAACATTTGTATCATATGTTTTGGAGTGGAATGCTCATCTATCTGACCTTGAATCAGATGCCTTTTTTACCTGCTTGGGTCTCTCGTGCAGTTTACGAAACCATGAGCAATGTATTGAATTATAAATAGTCAATGGTTTTACTTTGAAAACAGAGTCTGTAGTTCTTTTCTGTTCCATTGCATTCTGTTCATATACATATATATTGCATTCTGTTACTTATTTTGATAATGGCTGCATCGAGTTTGAGTAACATCAGAGATTAGAGATTCTGGGAATCAATTTTCTAACAGTGGTATCAAAGCATAAGGTTCAATCAAGAAATTTCAATTCGTTTTGAAAAACAATGATCACCCAAGGGTGTTTGTTTTTCCGATTGTTCAAATCCAATCAATACAAGAGGCGGCGATTGGATTCGTTATTTATATTCATCAATCATTCGGTCTTAATCACGCAAAGGGCTTCAATTAGGGCTGAATTATCATCAAGAAATCTGAAACACAATTTGTTGTTAGATTTCATCCCGAGAACTGAAAAACCACCATTGATTAGGGATAAATATTCCGGTACTTTCCATTTTTTATTTTTTATTTTTATCTTTTTTCTTTTGCAGTTAATTGATTTTTATTGTTTTTGTTTGATAAAAAATTTAAGGGAACTTTAGAAAAAAATAAAAATAAAAAGTCAACGTATATATAATGCAACATATCTGTTTTACCAATTTTTTAAATTTGACCTTTTGATGTACTAACTTATTTCGTGTAACTTTTTTTAGAATAAATAATTTAGTACAACAGATTGTGCAACTTTGCAGGAAATGGTTTAGAGAAAAGGACAGTGTGTTAATATATTTAAATTTAGTTTATAGATTGCATGATTCTAACATAACTAGACGATTGCTTGCACGATGCGACGACAATGGTAATAGCGGCAGTGCTGTGGTGGTAGCGACTAGTTGTTAAGTGTGTTAATAGTGAAGGGGTATTTTAGAGACATCAATTCATGATTTGAGATTTGGAGGGGATGAAATGCTTTATTTAGGAAATAGTAGCTTCTTCTTCTTCTTCTTCTTCTTCTTCTTCTTCTTTTTCTTAACACTCCACGCACTTTTCACCATCTAATCTAATCATACATACAATATTACAATTACAATACAATACAATACAACGACCCACCTCATCAAAATCCAAAATATCGTCACTTTTTTATTTCCCAGCTCAATTTTATCCTCATATATAGTAAGATTTCTTGATTTTATCGTTATATTTAACATTTTCAAATACATACATAGTTACATACATAGATATTTATTCTTGTCTTGAAAATCCATCATCACCGAATCATCACCGAATTGTGGTGAGCTACTACTGCCGCTGCTCCCACCTATACTACCCATTTTGCCCTCGAAATCATTGATTGTCTCGCCCTCCTTCATCTTTAGTTTCTCCATCTCGCGCTTTAGTGTTTGTAGTCTCGCCTTTTGCACCTTTTCGGTTCCTAAACACCGAATTTTGATAGATTTCCAAACATCTTGGGCATTTGTGTGTTTAGCAACCTGCAAAAGAACATTTTCAGAAAGAGTGTTATAGATTATAGCTTTTGTAGTGTAGTTTCTCTTCTCATCTTCATCTTCTCCGGTCACCGTCTTCCAAAGGCCTTGTGCTCTCAACACCGTTTCAACCAAAATGGACCACGATGCATAGTTTGTCTCTGTCAGTTTTGGGCACTGAAGTGGAAAACTTGCTTGCTCATGTTCACGTACAACCAAACTTCGTTCATTTGTCGACATTTCCTTGCTGTTCTTGCTATCTTTCTCCTTCTCTGCGCGCGCCTTTCTTCTTTCTGTCTGCTGGAACTTTCTGCTCTTGCTAACCGGTTAATGATCTTGCTGTCTTGCTGTTCTGCTTGCTCACTTGCTGTTACTTCATGCTCTTAAAGGCACCGAGCCATTAGGCTCTGATACCAAGTGTTGGTAATCGACCCCCTGATGTGTTTTCTGGCTTTGTGTTTTGATATATAAGAAAGTATGTAAACTGATTTGCAATGAGAAATATGAAGACTTAAAAGAAAAATGCTTGCTGTTCATTCATAAGATATGGCTATTATATATAGCCTACATTGAGAAAGAGTCCCACGTATCTCTCCACTACTAAACCAACTGCTATGTCATGCTCCCACTCTCCCTTTGATTCGGTCAATACTAAAATACATGGCACTTTTGTCTCATGACTCATTAGACACATACTACTATTTAACACCACTAATTAATAAAGTAACAAACTAAACAGCAAACTGCACTAAAGTACTAAAATTGACTTAAAACTACGACTTACTGGACCTTAAATTAACTTACTAAAGACACTAAATAAAAGACCAAGGACACATACTAATTAAACAAACCATAAGTAAATTAATCATGTCAAGATTATCCAACATTTTCCAAGTTATTTTTTGGTATTCATAAAATCCTTACTATTTTTGGGTATTCGTCATTTGGTAATTTTAAAAACAGTAATATTTTTTCGGTTTTTATATGCGCTTTTAAGTCTTGGGAATCTATAGCTTTGTCGTTGTTTTTCATTATCCATTATACCAAGTGATCTTCATCTTGAAAGAGGTTTGCACACTTAAAAGAAGAGATGAAGTCACATGACGCAGGGACAAACAGCTGGACTGTCAAAGGTAGCCTATTATTATGATTTCAATTATTTTAATTATGTTTTAGAAATTATAAATTAAGTTGGCTATTTACCAACAATAAGATGCAAAATTAGAGATCCCAAACTAAAACTAACGAGGATTAATGCAACTTTTAGCAATCATAGAAGAAGAGATTTTGTGTGACCTACTTGGATGCCTCAAAGTTCTTGAGAGTCTGATCTAGGAGTAGGGAAAATGGATGGGTTGGGTAGCGAGCCAAATTGTACCATTTTGTAATCACTAATCACTTGATCAGGTTGAAAAGGGGTTGACTCGAAATAACTATATCTCCAAGTTGGCCCATGTAGTCTTAATGATTATTACTTCTTGGTGCATGCTCTAACCTCTCTATAATTAATGTTCAAATGTATAGGTGATGAAAGAAAGAAATTACATGAACAAAATGGCATTATATTGCATTTCGTCGTTCGTCATATGTACATTCTTTTTTCCTTGATCACTTTTGTAATGAGTAATTAACTTCTTAATCCATTTTACTTGACTTCCATGTTACTTTTCTAATTTTTTACATACAACATTGTTTTTATATTTGAAAAAAAACAATATTTTAAAGTATCTCATATGAAAGTTATTTGTTTAGTGCCATTTCATTTTGATCCTTCATTTATTCTTCAGGTTGCAGAACGTGTGGCTTATAATACTTACGAATATGAATGGCCTGGAGGGAGCTTGGAAAAAAGGTTAGTCTTTTTCGCTTGATCTTTTCATCCGAAAAAAATTAGTTTTATGTTCTTTGATTTATTTCAACTTCTGTTGTTAATAATTAATGTGAAAAAGTTTGATAATTGGCTAAGGATGAGTACATTTAATCAAGGATCAGTAGTAGTAGTACCAAGTGTTTGATAAAATGTCAAGCCTAAATTAATTTATGTACGTATTTCCAGTTTTGTCACCTGCTACTTTTGCCACAAGTTTGAAAGCAGAGTTTCCAAAGGGCAAAAAAGAGTTGTCTGTTCCTCTCCTCCATTTGGTGTTTTATTTGCTTAAATTTATGTTCTTCATGTTGCATATTCATAGTTGGACGTGGGCTTATACACCCATGTACATACATACAAACACATATCTATGTACATATTTCTGGATGTATCATGTATGCACATGTTGGGTTAATGTTGCACCTACTGTTAGCATTTGAAAGCATCATTTCCTTTGTTGTTTTATGTTTGTTGTTCTACTTCTGTAGACACAAGAACCATGTTTACAAGATAGCTAACAAGTGGTCCCACGAGGACAATAATGATGTTACAGAGGTTACTAATTTGCAGAGAAACATATTAGTTTGTTGTTATCGTTATTAGCTTTCTTATTGTTATTCTCATTCATATTAGATTTTGCTGTGCTCATAACATCAATGGATCCTAATGTATGCTGAGAAGAAAGGAGATAGAGAATATTAATCATTATTCATAGGAGAATAAACCATGAACATGGCTTACTTTGTCTATAGGGGCATATTACTTATATATTTTGGTTATTAGTTTTGTGGACAGTTGCAAAAGTTTGACTTCAATTTGACATATTTAAGAACACCATTTCATATATAAGTTTACATATATGAAATGGTTATTGGAATAAACTATCTACATTTGATTAAGATTAGTGGATGTATTGCATGTGTTTGGTATTGCATGTGTTTGGTTTGTATATTCACGCAACACAAAAAGGTACCGTCACATTCAACCACTGCTTTTCAGAGTTCCCGCTGCAATGCGGGCGCTCATCTAGTATGTTGATAATTGATAAACTGTTATACAGTTGAGAAGCAGTGGGTGTAACATGATATATGGAAAGAAAGAAATAAAGAGAAAGTGGTGAAAAACATAAATGATATCGTTAAGTAAATTAGGAAAAGATATATAATAATAATAATAATAAATTGTGTGCTTTTGTATACAAAATTTTTTTTTTTTTTAGAACGGCAGAAAAATATATTAATAAAGGGGACAACTAGCAAGATGCTACAAAGTGTTTGTCTTACGTTTTACTATATAGGTGAAAATGGTAGTATAGGATAAATATAGTAAGGTAATTCACTTGTTATAATTTGTTTTTGAAGAGTTCCACATACCATTATTATTGTTATTTGAACATATATACATCAATATGTAAAAGAAAGGAGAATGAATTTATATAAAACGGTGGATAGCCAGTGTTTGGTGTATTTTTATTATTCTACTTGAATGTAAAACATTTCTCATCGGCTCAAAATGAAGTGAAGTAGATGGCTAGATGTACTCATGTAAGTATAAAACTTGACCACTACGTGTTCCCTTTTCTGCTGCACTTTGTTCGCACGAACACATAAAATTTGCCATCTAATAAGCCTTTTTAACTAACGTAGATGTAAACATATCAATTCAAGTGTTTTTTTTATTGAGGTGATTTAGTCAAAAAAATAAAATAAAATTCGAGCATTCAGTCGGTATACGACATCTGAGAAACCTCACCGTATAATAGTGAAGCCTTATACGTACCCTAGACAACGAGATGTTGACCATGGGCTGTTACAAGTATTTGGAAGGAAAAACTCCAAGGCTTGCCATCCTGGAGGATCGAACTCAAGACCTTGGAAAAAACCAGGAATATCTCTGATGAGCTGGGCTGGCCATCATTGGTTAGTCAAAAAAAAAATAAAAAAATAGTATCACCCACATATACTAAATGATGAGGTATGGTCTAAGGACCAACCCTAAACCGTCCCAAAACCTAAGCCAAAGACAACCTGTGAAGGCAAGACTTTAGAGGAGGGAGGAGAGAGAGTCCATGCTTAAGATTGGAGAAGGGAAACCCGGCTTTAGACAAAGGAAGATCCTTCCTTAAACTTATATGGGTGGCGGCTTGGATGTGGATGAGAGAGAATCGGATCTTAGTTAAGAGGAGAGAGAATCGGATCTTAGCTAGGATGAGAGAGAATCGGATCTTAACTAGGAGGAGAGAGAATCGGATCTTAGCTAGGAGGAGAGAGAATCGGATCTTAACTAGGCAAGGAAGGAAGTCGGCCTCAGGCATGAAGTAAAAGAGGAAGACCTTAGAGAAGGGAAGAGAGAGAAACGGAGCTCAGGCAGGAAGAAAAAGAGCCTGTCTTAAGGCAGGAAGAAAAAGAGCCTGCTTTAAGGTAGGAAGAAAGAAAGCCTGCCTTAAGCTAGACAGAAAGAAAGCCTTCCTTAAGCTAGCCAGAAAGAAAGCCTGCCTTAAGCTAGGTAGAAATTAAGCCTGCCTTAAGCTAGTAGGAAGAAAGAAAGCCTGCCTTAAGCTAGACAGAAAGAAAGCCTGCTTTAAGCTAAGCAGAAATAAAATCTGCCTAAAGCTAGTAGGCAGAAAGAAAGCCTGCCTTAAGCTAGGCAGAACCGCAGAAATAGAGCCTGCCTTAAGCTAGGAAGAAGGATAGGAAGAAAGAAGGTAGGCCTTAAGAGAGCTGGACTGTATATATACATATATGCATTCATGGTCGACGGTTAGGTCTTGGCAAAAGAGGGTCTTTGGACCATGTGATCTTAACGCATAGTGGGCTTAAAGCCCAAAAATCTTGTTTGGCCTCTAGTCCCATCGAAGCAAGGCAAACACACATTTACATGTAGTGTGATCAAGGTGGTAGTATGATACAATACATAGACAACGTACTATGAGGTCAGACAGGATATCATGTACGAGACACTTCTCGAATGTTCTATTTCGACTTTTGGGCTATATTCTTTCTAAAGGGCCCATAATGATGTCAGGCCCATGTACGAGGTTGCCCTACCCTTGCAGTCTATAAATATCTGTCACACCTGACAGATATATTCATTCATTCACAATCATTCACACACATTCAATCATTCAGAAAATATTCTCTCAACAACATCAAATATTCCTTTTAGAGAGAGAAAACTTTCTCTCTCTAAGCTATCACTCTAAATCACCTTAGGTTCGTCAAGAACTTATTATGTTTGCACTCTACAAATTGAGGAGATTAAGAGTTAGCAAGGTTAAATCCCCATTCGTGATTGAGCTTAGCAATCCATGCTCAAACACTAAACTTTATATACATTAAAAAATATATATGAATTGTCATATGACGCAAGCTGTCTCTTGAAAAGCGTGATTAGGATAAGCTCTATTCATTTAACTTCCATTTTCAAATATTTATATTTTTCTTTTTGACAAAAGCTATACTGTTTAGTATGTGCATCTTAATCTTATATTGGTATAACGTTACCGACACTATTCTTCAAATTATAAAAGTTTTCTCTGAGTTATTATCCGCATAAAAACATGTTGGTATCATATAGGACGTCAATAATTTTATATAAGACTTTAGAATATAGCCCGTATTACCATATCTGGTATCCAATTATAAATGACGCATTATATTCTAGTAAATCCAGATGGAATTTACCACGCTTTTAAAGATATTCGGAAAAAAAGAAGAAAAAATTGGTTATCACTCAAAAACCATATATATGGATGATATCGAATATCTTGAAATTATTTCACATAAACATGGAAAAAAATAATAATAATAAAAATTGTCCATGAATAGCTAAAAGCTATATATTCTGGGTTATATATTTAAATCATTTCGAATGATACATGGTGCATATATATATATATATATATATATATATAAAGATGTTCAATAAGGATACAATTCATACATGGCATGATCGTATACTAACATGATGATCATACATATTCTCTCTTACAATTGGTTTTTAAAAGAGAACCTAATTTGTCCCACTTTAAAATTATTGGTTGCGCGGTATATATACCAATAATATAACCACATCGCACCAAAATGAGACCAAAAAGACGATTGGGCATATATACATTGGGTTTTTATTTCTCATCAGTTATTAAATATTTATAACCATCAACTGATGACATATTTACAACACTTTATGCTGATTGAATAAATAAAGCATTCCTAGTCCTAGCTAGGGAGGGGACAAGAATAAATAAAGATTGGTAACAAAAGAAATTACTTGAGATGCATCACAAATATCAAATCTTGACCCCAAAAGTGGTCGCATATGAAGTCCAAAATATTATAAATTACTAGATGCATACATAAATAGAGTAACAAAGTCACATATACCAACATCAAATGCAATTGCTCATCATAATAAATGGCCAATCGATTCCAGAGATAAATACCATAAAAAATAAAAGAACAAAATAACATGGTTGGTGAAAAATTTCCAACATAATATAAATGAAACATCTATAGAGGCCGATATCCCTGAAGGGAAAATATTATACCAGAGGAAAATAAAATCTCTGATGAAATACCGGTTCTAAAATGAAAATGAGTTCTCAAATAAATTACATAATAGTGCACTTTGGAACTAAAATACAACACGTGTTAATAATATTTTTACATATGCTATAGCAACAAACATAATAAATGAAAATGATTACGTATCTAAAACTCTGGATCAAGCATGCACAAAGATAATTGGCAAAATGGCAAGAAGCCATAATATTCGCACAAAACGCAAAATATTTTTTGGACCTATAGGCCGCAAACCCATATTTTCTCTCAAATCCTGGGCAATGAGGTGACATATTCCTCCGTAATGGATGCAACAACAAATAGATTGAATCGTCTTACAATCTCTAAAGGATTTCGTATGAAACTAATGAATGTTGTTACTATATATTTATAAGGGAATGTAGCAAACGACATTTACATAAAAATCCCTTGAGGCTTAATATTGCTTAAAGCATTAAAATGTCAACACCACGAGATATGTGAGATATATGTTGAAATTGTGTGAACATCGCAACATAAATATATACGGCCATTTATCTATGAATTTTTAGGGTCGCACACGAAGAACATCGAGACACTAGTTGAACTCTTTATAAGATAAAATTCATTAGAAATGAAAGAACTAGAAAAGTTTCCGAAAATAAATTTGGAAATGACGAACGAGTCAGGACCGGGTCAAACCGGGTCGGGCACCATCGCACCATGGGTCAACCCATTTGACCATGGGTCAAACAAAGTTGACTCATGGGTACCCTAGGGATGGTCACGACCAAGGGAAAAAGGGGGGAAAGGAAAAACTATTTTAGGAATGTTTTTTCCATCCCACATTGAAAAAAGGAGAAAACCCCAAGGCTTTTCTATCCTTACGAGACGAATACCCGTACGATGCGACAGCGATGGTGGTAGCGATGTTGTGATGGTGGCGGCGACGTTTAGTGGTAGTGGATGGTGGTGGTGGCGGCGAGAAGTAGTGTATGTTATTAATGTAAAAGGGGTAAATATTGTAAATTAATTTCATTAAGGGTATATTGGGTATTCAATAGAATTATGGATAATGTTAGTTATATTAGTAAGGGCAATTTAGGTATTTTAAAGATAGAAAGTTGAGAATAGGGGTGGGGTAGTTTGTTTTATAATAGAGTAAAGATAAATAGAGACTTTTTCTATTGTTTTCAATAGAACTCTCTTCTCCCTTTGAAGCTAAAGTCGAATTCCACCCCTATTAGTGGAGGAATTTGACTTAAACTTTTCTAGATTATTTTTCATAGCTCGTGGTTTTATTATTGCGATTTGTAGCTAGCACTTGGCCAATGTCGAGGAAGTGTTCGTGTGTACGAGACTAGAGAGGAGTTCTACTTTGGGCTCTAGTACGTGACATGGATTTTGGAGTAGGGTTATTCTCCGTGAGAATAACTTCGTTTGGTGGTTCTTCTAAGAGGTTAGTTGTTCTAGTATTTTCTTTATTTCTTTTATTAGTTGATTATATTGCATGCATGTAATCTTGTTTAAGGAATTAAATTTGTTTAACTGTTTAATTAAGTTACTTTCGCATTTATATTAATTATATTCGTCATTCATAATTAATTCGATTAATTATTAGTTAAATAAAATAATTGGATTAATTTATTTACTCGTTGACTAATTAGATTAATTAAGAATGTTTATATTTTTAACTAAAAAAACTAATTATTTGGTTTTTACTTAATTAAATGGTTTTTAATTACTTTATATAATTAAAGGTTTTCAATTATATACATTTTCAACCTTATGATTTAAGAAATTAAGATACAACCTCTCATAAAAGATGACCATTCGTTTTCGATACAAACTAGTTGTATAGTTAATAAAAACCCAAAGTTTTTTTTTTTCTTTCTTTATTTCTTTTTTTAACCACTGGGTTATAGCTTAGTGGCCACCAGCCGCCACATTTCAGGGGAAACTTGAGTTCGAGACTTGTCAAAGGCAAACTTGAGATAATCTGGGGATTATTAAGTGGTTGAGATTCACCTGGACACTAGCCTAGCTAGGGGATTAGGTTGTACCAAATGGTACATGGGATCAGGGGATTTCCTTTTAATTACCCTCTTTTTTACTTTACCCTTATTTTATTTTCCAAGCTTATGTAACAATGTAACATTATATAAGGGTTAAACCCTATTAGTTGTAAGGGA
Organism: Asclepias incarnata; assembly: GCA_025447715.1. Taxonomy (NCBI): domain Eukaryota; kingdom Viridiplantae; phylum Streptophyta; class Magnoliopsida; order Gentianales; family Apocynaceae; genus Asclepias; species Asclepias incarnata. Next base: position 11,632 of record JAOEHQ010045175.1, read on the forward strand.
TATACAATACATGAATTCCTATTTTTCCCGCTCTCTTTCTTTGCCGCATCTTTCTCATTTTCTTCACTGTCTTAATCCTTTATAAATGGGATAACCCCTCCCCTTTCCAATTTTCCACTTTTAAAAAACCAAAAATATCCCTACTAATTCAACTTCGTATCCACACACACACATTATGTACCTAAAATACCCTTTATGAAATAATATATAACATACATCCATCAACCCTTAAATAATCACACTACCCCTTTTACATTTCAATTACTTTTACATTCACCAACGCCGCCGCCACCACCCGT